>JAJDFE020000602.1:0-22941 GCA_021527465.2 Geoglossum glabrum | reverse complement strand
CTTGGGTTGGCGATTGCTTTGAGTGCTGCCTGGTTATCTGTAAAGATGGTGATCTTGCTGTGCGCCGTGTTTGCTGCAATTTCTAGTAAAACCTTAACACACCACATATTGTGGGCCGGGTAACTGGGGGCATTCACAAACGAGAAGGATCTGTGTATATATAAAGCCCTCCTCCCACATAGAGTTTGGAAACACCAGCAACTCCGCGACCGACTCCAAGAACGGCCTTCACAGTATCCGTGTATCCCGATCATCCGGAATCGAATTTATCTGCTTCAATAAACGGCTCCGTACCTGGCGACCGATAACAGGCATAAAGCGATGCAAATTATTGGCGTCGAGGAGGCAGTGGTGCCGCTGCTGCTCGAGAAGGGGAGTGACGTCAATGCGAAGGAGGGGCAAGAGGAGTGGTGGAGAGCATGGGAATTAATGGGGGAAAAGACGGCTTTGAACGTGACTGTTAAACAGAGAGTGTTGAGAAGAGGAAGGGGTGTCCTGAATCTGACGGTCAGGAATGACCCGATCCGGATGCTGGTAGTCGGGAGAGGGTCCGCGGTGACGACGGTGATAGAGCTGGCGCTCGAGAAAGGGGCTGACGCCAATTTGGAGGAGGAAGAAACACCAAGGACAGGGCTGCACTGGGTGACCGAGGAGGGCCGCGGGGGGGGGTTGAAGATGCTGCTCAAAAAGGGGGTCGACGTGGATGCGGACACTCACGGCCGGTGGGCGGCGCTGCACCTGGCGATCGGGGAAGAACATGAGGCGGTGGCGAAGCTGCGGAGGACGATGAAAGATCTAACCTTTCCCACCCGTCGCAAAGGTAGCTGCTTCCAAAAAGATGGTAGCTATTTCGAGACTGGGAAACGGATCTATGGCTTTGGTGAAACCAAGTACTGTCTCACTCATCGCGAATATATCCATTATAGCTGTGGGAAAGTATATTACTCGGGGCCATTAGCGGAAACGGAATATCAGCCTGTTGGTTAGTTGAGCTTCTCATTTTCAGAAACCAAATTATCTCACTGAGCTTTCTAAGTAGTATGTGTGCGCGCGCGTGTGTTTCCGCGCCTTGTGGTCACTAGCCCTGGTCTTGTTTTGTTGTTTGTTTACGTTGTTGTGGCTATGCTGTGACTGCCGTTTACCATATACTCTACCCGCCCCCGCCCCCTCTCCCCCCTGACCAACAGAGATAATAATCATGTCGTGTTGGTATTGTGAAGTATGGCGGGTGGGGCTAGTTGGTATTAGATTGGCGCTATCACGGGGTTAGCCCTAGCTGGCGATCGTAGTTCCAGTATCCAATAACAGCAACCTCCGCTAAACCAGCGTAGACCTTCATTGAGTAGTTGAATCCACCGGCCGGAAGAGACTGCCGTTGCGCCTCAACTAAGACTCCCACGTAACGCAAATGGGAGCGGCATTGCACAATGACGCTGCCGTCACCCCACCGTCGCCACCAGGTCTCACTAGAGGGTGTATTGACAAAAATAAAAAAAAAAATATACAATACAAAATTTATAGAAATATATATTTAAATATTGTAAAAGCAATAATAAAGAAGAAATCTGATTAAAACTATGCATTGATAAAAGACCTGAAGTAATTGAAGTTAATAAAGCAATAATAAAAAATAAATCAAATAAATTAATAAAAACAGGCCATTGTTAACTAAATAGAAATAAGGTATTATTATATAGAATATAAGTCTTATTAATATATAGATAATTTATCTGAGTCTGCATTTGAAGTATAAACTGGAAAAAAATAATAATAAAGTTGTTGATGGTGGGAAAATTTTTCTTTTTTCTATTACTATTTTATACTTTATTATATTAATGGAAAGGAGGCATTTTTATTTTCCATTACAATATTTGACAAGATATAATTCAAATTTATACATAAATATTAATTATATTATTATTAAACTATATTTCATCATAAAGAATAAATTATATTATTTTAGGATAATATATTTATTATGAAAAGTTCAGTTAAAAAACAATCAATTAGAAAAATTGGAGATATTATAATGAAAATACATATAAAATATACTTTTCTATGAACAGCATTTTGAAATGGAAGTGTAAGATCATTATGTAAATCTTAGGGATAGATAGTAAGGTAATGACTTATAGCAATAATAGGAAAACTTCAGCATAGAGAAATTGTACTATATTTATAAAGATAATATAATGGTTATGAAAATAAAGAAGTAATTTAGATTAGCAAAAGTACTTTTGATTTCCTAATAGAAGAACTAATTACTGTCCATTCTATCATAGATAGCAGATTACTTAAATATATAGTTCTGCCAGTTACCATATTCTTTGATCTAACCTATTGTTTTTAATTCCTTTCATACCATTGATGTTGTTAGTTTAGCATTTCTACTGTTTTCATAAGATTATTATGATGCTTTTATAATGACATCTTGTCAACAAAAGACTTGAGAACTATTTTTATTATCTATATATATTATAAGTACGATTCAGAGATCTTGAGCTTATATATATAGAATGATGCTTCCTGGACCTCCCTTCATATGTCATGAGATTTGCATATATGATAAGCTTTATGATGAGCTCTTGTAACGAGTTTATTAGATATAAGTAAGTTTGTATATATATCGTGAGGTTTGTATAAAGAGTTTAGACTCAGAAACCATGGTTATTACTTATATAAATGGTTATAAGCTAAATAATAAGCTCATAAGACTTATGAGGAGGCTCACAAGCTAGATTAGTCTAGACCATATTTGTAATAGTATAGTTGTAGAGAATACTTGTAGCTGTTTGTTTATGAGTATTGTTATTATTCTGAAGGTCTGATATCATTGGGCCTTCTGGCAGCTAGAAGCGATTTGGATATCCTAACATAACTAAGAGCTTTCTTATAAGAGCCTTATTGTTAGTATCTTATAAGTATTCTCTATACCAATACCATTACTCCAGCTACAGAAACAGCAGTTCCAAACACCAAAAACCCAGCAAGATGTTTAGTAAGCTCTAGAGGGTCTTGGATCTACAGCATAGGAAGTGATGAGAAAAATTGAGAAGGTAATAATAATTTTTTATGCTAGGGTAGTTTTTGTGAAAAAAGAGAGTGAGGAACTGCATGAAGAAACTAAAAGAATGCAAAAAGCTGTATCTAGGAAGTGAAAAAGAGTGCCTGGAGATAGTCTTCAATTAGTTATAGCAGTGTTGAAGTCATTAGAGCCACCTGAAAAGAAGGGAGGTAGAGTCACTAGACAGTAGGCAGCGAAACAGCCTCAGCACAACTCTTTGGCAATTAGGGTAGAAATGGAAGAAGATAGTCTGGAAGAACTTGGGGACAAGTGATTTGAGCAATCTGAGTGAGTGTATAGTAATTGTTTATGATAACTAGTAGTTAGCCCAAAAGTGGCCAACTTCCCGGTGGTGACCAACTTCCCGGTGACCCACTTTACCTTAGTTTTCCCAGAACATGATAACTGCCCTGGCAGTGTAGTGGTGAAGCCCAGATAAGACCCCCAAGGCCCCCCCGAATACTATCTAGATATATAAGATGGTGCAAAGTTGAGCCTAGAACCCTATCACGGAGCCCATGGTGGGCCTTTGCGATAAGTAAACACCCCCCCATGGCGGCCTAATTACACCCCTTCCGCACAGTGGCTTGCGGTGTGGAAACGTGGGGTAGAGAAGCACTCCATCGCGATTATAATGGCGGAAAAAAATAGAAATAAAAACTCGCTCATTTATGTATATATACCCAGGGGGCAGCAGGGGATAGCGAGCTGGAGGGAGTTAAAATACAAACTGCCTGCTAAACCTAACTAGCTAATCCTTATTGTTGGAAGATTAGTATCACGATGTAGGCAGTACGGGTGTAGAATAGACGATAGACATATAGAATCATCTACGAAAAGTGGGCGACCTCGTAGACTATGTAACATTGCGAGCCCCTTGATCGGGCTATTGAGTTTATCCCTTGCTTACTCCTTGCTTCACGCTCGCGACGAAATCGCCAATCAACAATTATTTTCATTCCGGAGGGGGTTCCCCTCGGCGTCGGCCTTTTTTCCTCAACGTCTCGTCGAGAAGTATTTAAAGTAGAGCTACCCTACGCAAAGCCGTCATCTACACGCATCTCGGTTTCTTGTTGCTCTCGGGGCTACGCCAGTAATAGGAGCTTTTCATCACTAAGGGTCGGGGGTGTGCCCAGGCTTTTTTGTCGAAGATAGATTAGAGAGCGGTAGAATCCAATGGAGTAGATAGTCTCAATTCTCTCGGGGGTAAATACATGACCTTGACCGGTCTTTTGTAGACCTCCTGTCAAATCGAGTGTGTGCTGTACCATTGCTGGCGTCTTGGATGGTGTACAGGGATTTTCTCTGAGGTGCGATAGAGCGTGGAAGGATAATTCATGTATTTTTCGCTTTTGGAAAAGTGGCTGGAAAGTCATGGGATATTTGCAAGAAAATATATAAGGGGTTGGAGCATCATGGTGGCGGGTGGGGAGGTTGGTAGCGTCTGGAGTCAATTATTGCCAGCAGCAGTTCCACGGTCCCTAGGTGTCCTCGGTTCGCGGCCCACGAGTGCGGAGTCTGACCCGAGTTGTCCTTGGAGTCCGGCTCAACGCCATTATCCAGCAACAGCATAACGATCTCTAAGTGCCCTCCTGCTGCGGCCCAAGATAGCGGCGTCCGACCAGAGTTGTCCTTGGAGTCCGGCTCGACATTATTGGTCGCCAGCAACAGCATAAAGATTCCCGGGTGCCCTCGCTCCGCAGTCCACGATAGTGGCGTTCGACCAGAGTCGTCCATGGAGTCTGGATTGACGCCCTTGTTGGCTAGCAGCAGCTTGACAACCTTTAGGTGTCCTCGTACTGCGGCCCACGACAGCGGCGTTCGACCGGAGTTGTCCTTGGAGTCTGGCCTGATGCCCTCGGTGGCCAGCAACAACTTGACAACCTTCAGGCGCCCTCGTTCCGCGGACCACGACAGCGGTGTACGACCCCAGCAGCTGTCCTTGGAGTCCGGTTCGATGCCTTCGGTTGCTAACAGCAGCTTGGTAACCTCCACCCGCCCTCCTTCTGCGGCCCACGACAGCGGCGTTCGGCCATAGTTGTCCTTGGAGTCTGACTTGACGCCTTTGGTGGCCAGCAACAGCTTGACAACCTCCATGTGCCCTCCTTCCGCGGCCCGCGACAGCGGCGTTCGGCCATAGTTGTCCTTGGAGTCTGACTTGACGCCTTTTGTGGCCAGCAACAGCTTGACAATCCCCAGATGCCCTCCTTCCGCGGCCCACGACAGCGATGTCTGACCGAAGTTGTCCTCGGAGTCCGGGCCGATGCCCTTGGTCGACAACAGCAGCTTGGCAATCTCCAAGTGCCCTCTCTCGGAAGCCCGCGATAGTGGCGTTCGACCGGAGTTGTCCTTGGAGTAAGGCTTGACGCCCTTGGCGGCCAGTAGCGGCTCGATAGCCTCCAGACGCCCTCCTTCTGGAGCACACGACAGCGGTGTATGACCCCAGTAGCTGTCCTTGGAGTCCGTCTCGATGCCCTTGATCCCCAACAGCAGCTTGACAATCTCCAGATGTCCTCCATCTGCGGCCCACGACAGCGGCGTCCGACCAGAGTTGTCCTTGTCGTCCGGATTAACGCCCTTGGTCGCCAACAGCAGCCTGACAATCTCCAGGTGCCCTCGTACCACGGCACACGACAGTGGTGTCCAACCAGAGTTATCCCTGGAGTCCGGTTCGACGCTTTTGGTCGCTAACAGTAGCTTGACGATCTCTAGGTGCCCTCGAACGGCGGCCCACAACAACGATGTCCGGCCAGAGCTGTTGTCCCTAGAGTCCGGTCTGACGCCATTACTCAGCAGTAGCCTAGCAAGATATTCTAAGCCGTATGCACTAGTGAAAGTCAGAGGCGAATCCGGATAGTAGCCGATTGAAAACCGCCTTAGTCTCCGAGCCGCTAGTGAAAAGTTACCCCCTTGGTCGACCAGGAAGAGGAATTTCTCCCCCAGGGTAGTATTCTTTGACGCAATTCTACAATGGGTCGGCCAGTACGATGTGGAGTAATCGAGAAACACGTGTTCATCCGTGAAAGTTTCTGAGATCCAGCCCGGTGGGACCTTGCTAAACTCCTCGAATGCAAGGTATTCCAGACATCCCATGGCAAGATGGAAGTGACCAGTCCGATCCGTTGATTCTAGGTAGGAGCCCACGAACCAGTCGCTGGAGTGACTGAGCAGATACTCTTTGGCAGATTGGTGAATGAGCTGGACGATGAGACTAACACTCCCAGATGGCTTCACTTCTAAGAGACCTCCGCTTAGGATAACGAGCCTTTGTTGAAGCGAGTTTTCGGCAAAGCTGTCTTCTAACAATTCCATCTCAGACCTTGGTCTTCGTCTTGGCCTGTTGTTCGGGGTTAACTGGGTCTGAAAGGTCTCCTGGTGAGGGTGCTTGTAAAGCTCGATTGCGATTCGAAACTCTGATACTGTCAAGGGTCGTTGCGCGAATATAACCCACAGCAGCATGATCTCACGTTCCTCAATATCCTTTTTATCGCACAGTTGACCGAGGATCTTCTTATAGAGTTCGTCCATCTCTGAGGGTAAACGTTCAACCATGACGACTAAGTCTTGGACCTTGTCTCCTTTCTTGGACCTCTCGACGATTCGATTCATAACAATTGTGGCCCATAGGAAATTGCCTTGCGCCCGATTGATTGTAAGATCCCTGAGGTCCTCAAGCTCAGCAGCGCGGGAAAGCTTCGCGAATTCGCTGCTGACGAATCTCTCGACATCACTCATTAGGCAATTCTTGTCGGTAGAATTGAGGCAGATGCGTGGGCACTCATTGAACGTGTTGTCGAGAAGTCCACCCAAGGTGGATGGACGACATGTTAGAAAAACCTTGAATTGGCAAGCCGTAGCAGGACTCGTTAGTTCATGCAGTAATCGCAGAGCCTTCGGCACCGAGCTGCTCTCGCATTCATCCAATGCGTCAACAACTATATATATTATTGAGGCTTCGCTGTTACCACGAAGTTTGCTGAAAAGATCTTCTAGAATGTGCGAAGGCCATTCGAGATCGGAACCTTTCTGTTGTGCCTTCAATGTCCCGTATGTTTTGGTGATGGCGAGAGCATTTAGCAATGCTGGACTCTCAACCCATACCTGGTATAGTAAGGTGCGAAGCATTCCATTTAACGTCTTCTCGATATCGTCACCCCGATCATGGAAAAAGAAATGGACCACCAAAGGCTCGGCTTTTGGTCCGTCGAGAATATTGGGTAGCTCCCCAATAAGGTATTTTGAGATAACGGATTTGCCGCATCCAGGATGCCCCGAGAGTAAAAGCAGACTCGACTCTGCGGAATCAAGCCAGTGCCGGAAACTGCTATGCTGCCGGATCCACCCACAAGTTCCAGGATTGGGCTTGTCGACCTTACCAAATCGGGCAGTGTATGCTGGAAATAAGAGAGTATTTACGCATTCTGTAATGACCCTATCTATGAGTAATGGGTTTTCGAATTACCTTATGGGTGATCTCACCGGTCTGCTCTAGGCTCAGTGTCTGAGGAGCAGCTATTATTCATCATCATAAGCAAATCACCCAGTTTCGCATATATTAGTAGTGAGTACCCACGTACACGCTTTGATAGTTGGAGGGGCTCCCGCGATCAGCGGGGCTGTTTGGGGCGTCAGTATATACAAGAGACCCCCCAATGAGCAGAGAGATGAATACAATGGGGAAAGATGAGATAACGTGACTCCCAGTAATATCGAGTGATGCATGCCATGTGGGGGAAGATGGGTGACAATCCGTAAGAGTACGAATTTATACAAGTTCTCTGGTCACAGAAACGTGAACTACGTACCGGCAATTTTATGGCAAATGTAATAAGATGCTCATTCCTGAAATCTCGCGCAGTATTCTCCGTGTCAGTAGCTACGGCTTTCAAGGTTTCAATGAGTGGGAGAAGACTCCTCCCAACTGGTCTGAACTTGGGAATACCAGTTCCGATGCTGACAATACAACCGATTTCGCGATTGGGCCAGATTCGCTTTGCCTCCTCTGTTGGAAAACATGGAGGCTAGGCGAGACTTCTCGCAACATTCCGCAGCCACCAAATAGGAATAGCCTATTCTGTATTGCCCCTATTCACACAGCACGGTCGCTCGCTAGTACTGCACCCATCTTCTACAACGTTTTTCCTCCTCATCTTGTATCTACATACGCAACGAGAATCATCAGTTTACAACATCCTCCACCAGAGGCCTGACCGGACTGTTATATCCCAATCCCCCATCGACATATGCCACAGGTGGATTACCAATGAGCATGGGAGGAAAGAACATCGGTGCGGCTGAGGTTGCGCGACACGCTTGCCAAATAGGTAGATCGTCAATCGCATCCCAAGGGCTTTGGTAACTTCGAAACCGACAGTGCCGGCCAATGCTTTCGGCATTGGCACATACGACGCTATGATGAGAACATTAGCACGGCTCGGGAACCGAGGGAGTAGGCTTTCTACACTTTGCACGGAGGGTTTGTACGGTCCCGAGATGCATTGAACTTGAACAGTGTGTTTTCAAGCAATTCTCGTTCTCCGTGACTCCCGTCAGTTGCTGGGAGCGGGCTGTTCCTTTCCGGGCCCTTCCCAAGCTTCATCCCAAGTAACCTGCGTATGGATTCCCCCTTCCCTTCTTGCATCGTTATCTGAGTATCCCTTGCGGCGATACTACCTTCTCGGGATGCCTGCGGGGTTGTCCCGCTGCGTTCAACAGGTGAAGAGACTTTATTTCCGAGATGTTCGACTACTAGCCTTTTCATGGCCTCTTCGAGTGGTGTCGGATCGAATCGAGGAGTTGCAGTCATTGTATGACTAATTTTGGACACAAGCGCTTCTACTGGAAATATCTTTGGCGATATATCCTTGTACTCCCGAATGCAGGTGTCGATATCCATCTCCAGAGTCCCGAGCATAACGGCAATCAGCCTACGAATCTATGAGCGGTTGGCGCGGAAGTATATGCATTTCCGACTCACCCCCCAGTTGAGGTTCCGGCGATCAAGTCGAAGTAGTGGCATGGAAGTAGCGGTCTCTGTAAAGCTTCATCCACTTTGTCATCAAGTTGGGCCATAATCTGTTTCAAGATATAGAGGCTTGAAAGTCCGCGAATGCCACCCCCGTCTAAGGTTTTCAGCGCGTCGGCCCCTTGCTAGGTTTGGTATGGGGGGATGTTGGACATACCAAGAGACAGAAGCCGAAGTGGCCGCAGGGATTCCCCCATTTTTCCGAGCCAAAGCTTGCAGGTTGAGAAATTTTGTTGGTTCCTCCGTCTGTTCCCTCCGGAGGGTTATGAGCGACTCGGTCAGAAACCGCAGAGTGGACGATGGGAGAGTCATCTACCCCGCTTCGGGTTATAGTGAGGCTGAAGAGCTGGAACAGCGAACTTGGCTCTGGGTGGTGCGGTAATTACACACCCTCTCATTGGACGGCAGAATCAGTCAACTCGTGGGGTTCGAACATAGCATGGGCTGCACTCATCAAATACATGTCCGAGTGTGATGACATTGTAACCTGTGTAAGGTAGTCTAAAAAGACCTAATACCGGCAAGCGTGGCTCGATAATGTCTGCAAAGAGCAAGATGGGGGGCGGTGCCTTCGAGTCCTGACGACGAAAAGTTCTTATTAGCATTCTACATACCGCCGTCTTTGCCGCACTCAGTAGACTATACCGCAAGGATGGGTCAGTCGCGATAGATGGGCCAGGAGTGGTGCTTTCCGACTCGCTGCGCGCGCTCAGCCTCGCCATTCGGCCAGCAAGGGCGTGGGGATTTTCCATCAAATAGAATGTCAAAAATTGTCCGCGTCTTGGCACACTGTGGGGTCACGATCACACAGCCACGTGATGAGATTCTACATGTATTTCCATGTACATCGCCTCCGTTGGCGATGGACGTTTAGTTGATAAGCGACTTGGATACTTGCCCTGTTCTCGATGACCGCCAACATATAGAACGATCGATGACTAGACTAGCTATACGTATCTCCCACGCGCGGATACACAAGATGCGTCCAGATCGATACGTCTAACCCGTCGAGATGGGAGCTGGGAGTTGGCGGGAAAATCTACGTTTAGGCGTGGTGATCGACGTGTAACTTATGTGCGTGTACGTCTAGACAAGCACATTTGACACCTGCTATGCAAGGATAGCGCCCATAAGGAAGGCTGCGGGTGCAAAGGGGGGGGGTTCGGGTTTTGTGGCGGGGGACTAGGGAGATTTGGCCATAGCCATCCAGGATCCAGAATACTCGGCCATGGCGGATGAATCTACCAGTGACCAAGGAGCAGACGGAATAGACACCGGAAAGCAGCAGGAAAAAAGGCCAGCCTCCGACTCGCCGAGGAAAACAAGCAACCCCGCCCCCATCGCCAACAATAGGTAGCTAACTAGGGGGATAGCGCAGATCGCAAGACAAATGGGGAATGTCGAAAGCCGGATGCCACCGGACCTGCGGAGATACGGTCGCTGCGGACGCCGAAGAAGAGACAATGCGCGAATGTCAGCAATGACAACAGCGCGCGACTCGTCTCTCCGGGGGAGGGCGGAGGATGGGGAGGGACGACTCGAGCTCTTTTGTTCACCGGCCTGGCCTTTTAGTCTACAGCGCTCACCGCGCCCTTCCTCCAGCTCCAGCTCCATCTTCATCTTCATCTCCACCTCCATCTCCATCTCCAGCAGAAAGGAAAGAACCCAAAAAAAAACACCACTTCAACGCGACGACAAACCCACCAACCATCAACTCGACCAGCCACTACCAGCAGCCAACCAATCCCCTTCCCCGCCATCCCATCATCATACACATTCTCTTACCTAAGGTATTCTTATTCCACCGCCACCGCAGCGACAACCCAACAGCGCCAGCGACGAGAGAATAAATATATATATATATGCCTGCGGTCAAGGAAATACGCTCACCGAGCCTAGATGGCGAGGAACTCCAAGCCATCATTTCGATAGTTTCGGGGCCGCCGCCTCATCCGACGCCACCGGCAGCAACAGCGGCGCCGCCACCACCGCCGCCAAATGGTGGGACAACAGCGTGGCTCCAGGTTCTCGGGGCGCATTTCTTGTTTTTCAATTCTTGGTATGTTCTCTCTTTATTTTTATTTTTATTTTTGTTTTGCCCCTCCCGGCGGCTCTAGCCCGACTTTGGCCTTCTCTATTTACCTATTTATTTATTTAACTACGGGGAGCGTGGTTGAACGAGAAACTGGCCGGCCTGTTGACGCAATACACCCCCAGGGGAATCGTCAATACATTCGGCGCCTACCAGGCTTTTTACCAAACAGACCTTCTGCACACCAGCACCCCGTCTGAGATCTCCTGGATCGGCACTACGCAAGGCTTCATCATGATTGTGATCGGCGTCATTATCGGCCCTCTCTACGATCTTGGCTACCTCCGGACCCTTATTTTCACCGGCACAATTCTATCCTTCTTCGGCTTGATGATGGCGAGCATATCGACGCGCTACTACCAGGTGTTCCTGTCGTTGGGCGTGAGCGTGGGGTTGGGCTCAGGCTGTTTGTTTGTGCCCAGCGTGGCCATCGTGTCGACATATTTCAGCACGAAGAGGGCGGCGGCTACAGGGCTGGCGGCGGCAGGCGGCAGTTTGGGTAAGTCAATGTAAAATAAACACCCGCTGTGCTCAGGGTTGAGCACTAACGGAACGCAGGTGGGGTCATCTTCCCTATTATCTTCCGCCGGCTCGAAGCCCAAGTGGGCTATGGCTGGGCAACCCGCGTAATAGGGTTCATTGCCCTAGTCACCCTAGCCATCCCGGCCGTCGTCCTAAAACCCCGCGTTCTTCCAGGGAAATCGCGCCAACTCCTGGATCCCCGCGCGTTCAAAGAGGTTCCCTATATTCTTTTCAGCCTTGCCCTGTTCCTCGTCTTTATCGGCCTCTACATCCCATTCTTCTACATTCCTCTCTATGCCGCCGAGCGCCTGCGCGTGAGCCAAGACCTAGCTTTCTACCTGCTGGCTGTACTCAATGCGGCGTCGATATTCGGACGCATTGTTCCGAACATTCTTGCGGATAAACTCGGTTCATGGAATGTCCTTATTCCCTTTACTCTGATTGTAGGGATTTTGTCGTTTGCCTGGATTGGAATCCGCAGCCTTGCAGGCATCGTTGTGTTTTGCGTGTTGTACGGATTTTTTTCGGGAGCGATTGTTTCACTCCCTCCCACTGCCCTAGTCGTGCTGTGTCCGGACCTCAGTGTCATTGGCACGAGGATGGGTATGTGCTTCAGCTTTGCGGGCTTTGGCCTTTTGATCGGGAGCCCAATTGCTGGGGTGCTTCTGCGCTCCAAGTCTGGCTTTTCCGGCCTAGAGGCTTTGAGCGGCGCGACTGTTGTAGCTGGGTTTGTGCTAATTAGCCTCGCGTTAATAACGCACTTGAAGGGGCCCGCGGCTAGTGCTACCAAAGGATAATATTCTAGGAAGTACAGCTGTTTTCCAGTCGCATTCTAGTATCGCTTTAGCCAATCGGAACTAGTGTAGAGGCGGCCGCCGTTGAGTTGAATTGATATGCAAACTAATGAGTTTCCTGCGGCGCGGAATAGGGGCAAGCTACTGGGTAGTGGCTACTATTGGGCCAGTTTGGCGCCCCGGCGCCTAACGGGAACTTTCTTCCACTTGCTTACTTCTCGCTCACACGAATCCATCGTTGTACATAGCAATTTATCTATCCTACATGTAATCTCTGACAGCCGCTACGATCCCATTGCGTTAACAAGAGCCCCAACCAAGTCTACCATTGCGTTGTTGTTTTCCCCGATTGGGAGAACCCGTCCTCATGCCGGCGCGACTACAGAGGCATGCCTAACACCGGCTGGACTCCTCGATCAGTTAGTCTACCCAATAATTTATCAACTTAACTTGAGCCATAACTGCACATAGACCAAAAGCCATATTTGCCAACCCCGAACAGGCGACCGTCCACCCGCCTAGCATAGAGCTAACAACCACAAGGTTTGGTCATCGGTCATACTTCGACGTCGAGGAACTTCGCACAGGAGCCGCGAAAGACATCGAGAAGGAGTTGAACGAGAGATATTCCTGTTGGCACAGCCATTCGATCGGGTCGGTCGGGTTGCTCATAGCAGCAGAAATAATGGTCGCAGCGTAGCCACAATGTGAACAATAGTTATGACTCAGAACCTATCGCCGGCGAACTTGACAATTGACTTAACTACAATTCTATCTACGAGGCCCCGCCTCTAGTTATAGACATCCTCCTCGCATTGCCGGCATTGCCTAGGAGGCCTCGAAGCTCCGCAATCTTACCTCCGAGACCCATGGCGGTCTCAGCTCCAATCCCCGCATCGCACATGTGCGACAACGATTCCAATGCCGTGTTCGTATCATTGCCGCTATCATGGTAACACCATTCCAGTGGCAATGCCGTGTTCGCGGCATTGCCGCTGCAGCGGCGAGGCATATCATAACAATTCCCGACCGCGGCCCTCCAGTGGGGACGGGGGCTCCCATCCAGATGTCCGGGACGTTGTACCCGGCATATGCAGGCTCGTAGCGCAAAAGCTAAACCTTCCAGGTAGTATCCAGCACACTTCCGGGCTGGTAGTGGAGCGGGGTTTATGTGTGGGGGTTTGCGGCGTCGGTGGTTTTTGGGGCAGTGTCTGCGGTGACACGACCGATGTTGAGGGATAATGTGCAGGAGGGTTTTGTGGTGGCCGCTTATGCGCTGGCTTTTGTGGGGTTGAGTATCATGTCAGCGTAGGCTTTTGCTGCGCCGTGACGATTGAGGGTGGCAGCTGTCGGTCAATAGGTTCATAACGCAATGTGGACAGGGCTCAACACTTGTGGGTAACAGTATGCTTGAATTGCAATACGCAGCAAGGAAGGTACGGTGAGCCATCTAGCCAACCATCGCCAGAGTACCAAAGACACAAAACGTGGCAATTGAGACCGGCGAGAAGAGAAAATAAAGATTCAAGACAGAACTTCCTCAAGGACGGCCAAATCTCCCTGCAACGCTACCAAGACTGCAAATCCGTCAAGACCGATTGATAGACGAGAAGCTCAGCCATAGGACAGCCGACAATTGGCCAGCCCCCGACGAAATAAATGCCGGTTTGCAGCTCAGTTCTGTTCCAAGAAGACCAGCCGGTCCCTCCGCTGGGCAAATTTTAATTATCCTTATGGATAAGCTTGCCCTCAGCCGTGAATTCGTAAATTCCGCCAACAAGCTTTTTGAAACTGGTATCGGTCGTAACATCGGTGGTGCAAGAGCCTGGGCTCCCTACCGTGCGGATTGTGAACGTCTGGGGAGACGAATTCCGGTGCCAGGTATCTTCCTTGGCAGCTTCAATAGGGAACCAGGAATCATCACCGCCACCGTTATTGTCTTTGGAGAGCCAGGCGGTGATGCGATTTGAGGTCTTGTTTCGGAGAGTGTACGGAACCCTTGATGGAACTTAACAAGCCAATACTTTAGATAGCGAAGTAGATAGAGTCAGCTTACATGATGGATAATGCAACAGCCGCAGGATAGCTAATATCGAAATTATCTCGAATGCGTTGAAAAGCCTATGGCGTATATAGAATATCAACAAGGTGTAAAGCAATCAAGCCGAAACAGGTTGGGTGAGAGGTACAGACTTGTTGTGAGTTGGTAGCTAGTGGGTTTCCGGCTCACTGGACTTGACCGAGTCTTAGAAATGGATACAAAGAGGGCCGTGGTCGTACCTTTTGTATTTGGGCTGATTACTGTCCAGCGGATCATGACAATCGTCGTGGGTCACACCAGTTACTATCTTCTCGGAAGTTGGCGGGTGAAACACCAGCATCAGGCCCATCTAGGCCCAAAATGGCGCCGACGACTGTGCGCCGTACGCCCCCAGACTCATCATCAACCCTTACACAGAGCGCAAGGTAGTTGGGTGCACAGGTTAAAAGGAACGCAGGTTTAACCGATAGAAAGGCCGATTAAGGACTCGGAATGCGCGTGAACACTTGACACCGACGGATAGCCTCTTACCGTTAGCTGATAGATATCTACTATTGGCTGACAGATACCTGCCGGCCGATATATCCAGTTCGACTCGTTCTCCGACATCAATGCTGACATGTCGCAAACTCCGACGATTTGGTCCCCTAGTACAAAGACGAATATAGGACGTGGAGGGGGGTAATTGGCCGCAAGCGGCCGATTCCCCCCAATCTGCCGCATGCGATGCCCTCCGACCATACTAGAACATATCATCTCCGTTGAAATTGAAGTTCAGAATAGATTAATTGAACTCTTGATTATATCTATGATAATGATGATGATGATAATGATGATCTATTTTTCATCTGAGTTACAGTGGGTGGACAAAAGTCTCCACCATCCAAAGTTAGTAGACTCTACTAACTCTTTGTTGTGCTTATGTGCACACTCTTCCCATGTCACTACAAGAAGCTAAAGTAAGTTGTAACTTTATATTGTAATTGTTAGAGTCACTCATTGGGTAGTAAGACACACTTGGGAAGCCATACACCTAAATATATCTTATTTTCTAGCATTACCACAAGTAGTAGCTAGAACCATCATGTAATGGAAAAAAAACTTCAAATTTAGCAAGCCTTTGAGGATCTTATAATCAGTAAGATTCAGTCTATTCACCAATCTTCTAAGATTCATGACATTCCTAACAATACTATTACTACAAAACAAACTAAATAACTCACAAGATATATATTGAGCACTGGTATTGCCACACCCCTTTTTGGTACTACCATACTCCAGAGTTTGGTATGGCCACACCTTGAAGGTTTGATATAGCTACACCCTATTGCCAATGTTTGGTACTGCTACATTCTATCATTGCAATTTCGAGATATATTTGAATTCAATATGTACATAATAGTAATCAAGACTTCTCTCTACAGGGACCTTGGCGGCCTTGTCAACATAGTGTTCGTGTTGGTAGCTCAAAAGATAAAGGGTCTCTTGTTGTTAAAAAGGCTGGTTTCAGTTTTTTCTTCAAACCTGGAGGTCGCTCTTTTGGATTTGCAATGGCTAGTTCATGAATCAATAGAGGCCCAAGCTCAACAGCTCCTGGGACTATTATTAGGCTAGGGCAAGTGAAGTGCCAATGTAGATGTATATCAGAAAGGTGGATATCTTCTTTTTGCTGATGTCAGTCCTAGATAATATGAGCACAAGGTAAGCCCATTGATGATGTAAATGATTTGCTGCAATAAGGTAGCGGTAGAGTCGATAGACATTGGTACTGAACTAAGATTTTTTGGAGGGCATATGATATAACTTTTTCAATTAATTCTGCAAAAAGGGGAATATTGACATTATGAGGAACCATTTATTAAGCTGTATCCAATTCTGTCTCATGCTGAGCAAGTTTGTTCTCAAGCATTAGCTGAATCCGATCCAGTACTCCAGTAAGATTTCCCGTTAATACCTGAAGATAACGCTTCAAGGTAGAATAAGTCTCTTCGATATGAGAGGTTGCTTAGTTTCCAAAATATAGGTTCTGGTCTACCCAATACCAAACCAGGTTCCATTTGATTACTAGCTATATATCCTTTAGATATCAAACAAGACTCTCATAGCTATCCCCATAGTTGTTGAAAAGTATATCCCATTGTCATTCAAACTCAGCCTGAGATCCTGCCACCAACACTAAAGCCCATGTAGCCATAAACGTATTTCTAACCTCTTTTTCCTTCCTGTCAGGGCCTAGTCGGTTGGTCGCAGGTGCTCGTGCTCGGCAGGTGGTAGACGGGTGTACGGTCGGTACTATGAACTATGTGGTTTGTAAGGGTTCATGGTCTGTGGAGGTAGTAGTGTGAGTATAGCTCTATTCTAGTGATGTTCTATATACAATATGTGTGTTGACCGATGAGGTTGCAAGAGGCATCCTCGTCGGTCTCTAATAGGGGTTCGCGAGCCGCGAACCTTGGCGGTGCGAGCATGGCTCGCTCCATGGTCCGAGCTCTCGTATGGCCATTACACTTCCCTTTAAATGCTGTTGCCACTTTGCATAAAACATTCTGCTGAACATACTACTTATATAGTATTCATTTACATAAAGGAATTACTAAACATAAAGAACTAATTAAAGCCAACTCTCTGTCTGTCACAACAATATTGGGATAGGTATATCCATCTTGATCTAGTATAGATTTCAACGCTTTGAGTGCCCATATATAGTCTTCTTAAGTCTCTTCTGCTAACAGAGCAAAAGTAACAAAGAATGTAGTATTTAGATCAGTAGATCCAGCAATAGCGAGGAGCAGCATCTTAAATCAATTTGTTTTGTAAATGCAATTAAGAAGCAATATATCAGAATAGGTTTTCAATTGCAAAAGGGACTTTGGATGCGTAAAAAAAACATGAGTTAAACACCCATATTCATCAGTCTTAAGCTGGTGATAATAAGAAGAGTATTCAAGTGCTTTTACTAATGCCTGAGCGGGTGTATTGCCACCAAGCACTGTTTGCTTATAGCGCTTCCTAGCATTATAAATATCATGTAGAATAATGCGAATATTAGGTTACTCTTGTCATAGTGCTGATATGATCTGGTATGGCTTAATACCAGCATTAGATAGCTGGCTTATTTGTGATCGCATAAAGGAGTCAAGTTTCCGCAAGCTAGGGTGGGACACTGGGGTAGAGGATGGTTCGTGATTATGTTCCAGATTAGGAATAAATTACAAAGAGTATCTAATTAGTTAAGATATATATAAGAATAGTAGATACTAACAAGAACCCATTCTCCAAACTCTGACTGCTTTGCTATTGCAGAAAAGGGACACTTAATACATCGTGATACAGTGAATCAAATGCATGCCTTCTCTATGAGACCCCGGGTTCTGTACTTCCCACCTCGATCACACTTTAGTTAAACTTTGTAGAGAATTTCAGCCTTGTTTTTTTTACTATGCAAAGTAGTAATCACAAAGCCATGGTCAGCAGCATGAGCTTTGGCATATACAAGCAATGCTTCTAAGCTTGCAAAAAGTACATCGGGAGGAGGAGTTAAAGGCATTATTGATGTGGTAAGGATATAGAGAATCTTGAGGCTGAGTGCATTGTAAATACAGGGAATTTTAAGGGTGGGAATACTGTAGACTATGTAAAATTTTTCCAAAAGGCGGTAATGAAAAGGTGGTGAGTCAGATTTGGCGATAGGGTATGGCCGCACCAAACTTATTATACTATAAAAATGGAATGTAGCCATACCAAACTCCAGGGTGTAGCAGTACCAAAAAGGGGTATGGCAATACCATCGCCCTATATATTATATATATCTTAACAACTGTATACTGAGTCATAAAAACAAGCTCCAATTAACTATATTAAGCAATGAATACTTCATGAATTGAATATTCATTATAATATAATTAGAATAATAATAGAGTATAGTACTAAGTTATAAATATTAAAATACTATATACAACTACCAACTACCCTATTGCAAAATCATTGAACAATCAACCAAAGTGCCTAGAGCTTACTCCATATTAGTAGAGCCTAATAATCGGAAAGCGAAATAGTGGAACTTCTCTCTAAAAAATTGCAGAAGTAATTTCTCTATCCTTGTCTACTATATACTATACAATTGCACTTTCTAATCGTAAAAATAGTGTATTATTTTTATATTCTGAACACCTTCAAAAAACAATAGCTGAAGAAGACAAAGCTATTGTTAAATATTTTAAAAAATTTCCATATGTATTCTATAGTAATGTAAGAGTAGAGCTTTGCCCCCATCTCAGTCCTTTAAGTTTAAAACACTGAATATATCAAATCAATATATGCAAATGGAAAAAGCTGTAGCACCCTGTATTACATGTTAAATATGCAGTTAAATGACTTGCATGGACAAGAGTACATAAGTCTTGGAAGATAGAACAATAGAACAATGTTATCTGAAGTGATAAATACTCTATTGAATGAGAAAAAAGAATGCAATAAGAATGGATTTTTTAAGTACCAGCAGACAAGTGAAAACCATGAACAATCCAACAGTGACAAACTTTTAAATATGTTTCTGTTATAGTATAGGCTATATTTAGTAGTGAAAGATAATCACAATTAGTAATTATGGAAGGAAAGTCAGATACAAAAAAAGAAGAAGTTACTGGTCGAGTTTAATTATAGATATTGAAGGATGAATTGCTAACACTTTTAGATGCCAATTCAATTTTTATATAAGATAATGCATCAATCCATACTTATAAGGAAATTCAGTGTTGGTTTATAGATATGGGAATTGAAGTAATAGAATAGCCATCATATTTACCAGATTTAAATCCTATTTAGCATACTTGGTTTTCATTAAAAGAAAGTACTTATTAAGTACAAGAAAAATTTCTTAATACAGTTGAAGGAAAAGACCAGGTCAAAAATGTTCTGAGGGAAGTACTATCAGATATATAGAAGAGAATTTCAAATAACTTTTTTTATAAATTAATTGAGAACATGGAATGCAGGGTAGATATAATGATTGATGCTGATGAATAATGGATAAAGTATTAGATTTTGATATACGCAAAAGTATTCTAACATTTATAAATCGCATAGTATATATGAAATAGTTAGCTCAAAACTCAGATTGCTAAATGAGTTGTACTTACCTCGTTAAGTGTAAGGCACTAGCAATGAGGCTCCCACAAAGGAGGCTCATAGCCGCGTCAGACTTCCAAAACCGCTTCCAACTGCCAGACGGCGCAACGACGTCAGACCTCCACAAAGACGACATGATCCATAAGCAAGCAACATCTGCAACCGTATACAACTGCCAAGCAAACAACGGAAGCAGTCTTCTACATCCATTGACAAAGACGTCGCTACGAAAACGGCACGCCAGAAGAGCGACGTCTGAAAGCAGTCAATACCGATCCGACGACCTCGCCGGTAGCAGAAGACGGCGCCGGTAGCAGACAGAGTCAAGACAATTAGAGATGGATCAGAGAACAAGGTAGCCGTTGGGGAGCCGGCTGAACCATGTATTTAAGCAGTCCGTTGCCCATAGTAGAATGGGCAGCGATTAGTTCTTTTACTACATTACAGAATCGAGAGTACTTCTGCTGATCCAACTTCGTTACATTGTCTCTAAGAATACTTTACGACGACTCTACGCTGAAGTGCCTCCATCGTCTATAAGTCGTCACACTACTAGCTAAGCCCTAAGATCCACGCTACGGTCTTACATTAAGGCTTACAATTCCTCGTTTAAAATATAATAAGGATACTTCTTGCAATTTTATTGATCAATATACTTATTATATGTAAAGTATATATAAAATAAACTTATTATATATATACTATATCTCTAAACTTGTGAGCCTACACAAACTATTTCATTTATAAGTCCATCTATATGTTCCTCATTATATTTTAAATATAAATACCTAAGACTACTCATTTAGACTCTAACATAAAGAGATCATTGTCTTCCTTATCGAAAAGGTCTATTTATCAGATCTTATTAATAACCTATCATATTGGAGAGGCTAAGGATTTGACTAAGAACTACATTTGCAATATTTAGATTACATTAAAACCTGAGAATGGAACACATACACTTGTGAAACTATTTGAAACCTTCATATTCTTGCTGTTATTTTAACCTAATAAGATACTTACTATATATTTCTTCATATTTTTTTGTAATGGCCATACGAGAGCTCGGACCATGGAGCGAGCCATACTCGCACCGTCAAGGTTCGCGGCTCGCAAACCCCTATTAGAGACCGACGAGGATGCCTCTTACAACCCCATCGGTCAACACACGTATTGTACATAGAACGTCATTAGAATAGAGCTATATCTCCACTACCACCTCCGCGGACCACAAACCCATACGAACCACATAGTTCGTAGTACCACCCGTACACCCGTCTACCATCTGCCGAACACGAGCACCTGCGACCAACCGTCTAGGCTCTGACACTTTTGCTGGCTGCCTATAGTGATTTATAATTAACAGAAAGACTAGGGAGGTCATAGAGACGTTTCTTGTAACTAGAGATAACGTCTTGACGGTTGCAGCAGGTATGGTCCCATAGCTCGGGTCGCTGCTCCGGATGCTTGGATCCCTCCTGAGCCTGTGAATCTGCTTCTGGGCTTGTGAATCTACCCCTGAGTCTCACATTCGCCCCCAAGTCTAATGAATGCTAACTGGGGGATTATGGTATCATGGTTAGGTTAAAGAAAGTATTGCAATAAGTGTGACCCTCCAGAAGTGTTCCAGCTTTACAATATATAGGACAGTTAAGGCTGTAGTGTGCAATTTGACCAATGTAAAGCTGGAATGCATGTAGGAGGTCAAGGTGGTGTGATTGAGTTTAGGGAATATTATGACAAGCGCAACCTTCTATGCCAACTTTATAGCATATGGAACAACTAAAGCTCCAGAGCCGTTTGTTGGAGATAGTAAGGAAATCCCATTTGGGGCTATGATTGGGAGAATATGGTTCTTGGGGCCGTGACCAAGAGATAGTGGGCCTCGAAATAGAGGCCCAGGGACGGTGGGTCTCGAAACGGAGGCCCAGAGACAGCGGGTCTCGAAACGGAGGCCCAGAGACAGCGGGTCTCGAAATGGAGGCCCGGAGACAGCGGGTCTCGAAACAGAGGCCCGAAGACAGCGGGTCTTGAAACGGAGGCTTAGAGACAGCGGGTCTTGAAACGGAGGCCCAGAGACAGCGGGTCTCGAAACGGAGGCCCGGAGACAGCGGGTCTCGAAACAGAGGCCTGGAGACAGCGGGTCTCGAAATGGAGACATGTAAACTACAGGCATGAGGAATAGTCGAGCTAACGCGATGAGCTCAGAAGTTCATAAAAAGTCAACCTGTGAAGTTGGAACACTACTGGAGGATCGGAGAAGGGGAGGTATTGTGACAAGCTTGACCCTCCAGGAGCGTTCCAGCTTCATACTACATGGGGTGGCCAAAGCTGTGGTATGGGGCCTGACGGTTGTGAAGTTGGAACGCTCCGGGAGGGTCGAGGAAGGGGGCATTGCGATAAGCTCGACCCTCCAGTAGCGTTCTAGCTTCGTAATAGATAGGACGGCTGTGAAGCTAGAACGCTCCTGGGGGGTCGAGGTAGGGAGAAGTATTATGATAAGCGCGACCCGCTAGGAGCGTCCCAGCTTCACAACGTGAAGCTGGAACGCTCCTGGAGGGTCGCGCTTTTGCTAGTTCGCCTTTGCTGGTTTGCTTGTCGCCATTCGCTTGTAACAAGTAAGTGAATATCTGGTCTATATAAGCCTTCTAGCAACAGTTTCTCCTTCTAATCCGACCTTCCTCCTACATGCCACTTCCTTATTCCTGCCTCCTCCTGTACCCCTCATCACTATCACAAAGATCTTCTCAGCTAAGCCGTTCCTATCTCTCGTCGTAAGTTCCCTTACCTGAATCAGTCAAGCTCCACACTGTACCGCGCTGCCAGAAACAGCTTCTCTCCCCTCTAGCGGGCTCTAACCCCTAACATAAATGCCATAAAGGTGTCTGACCCAGACACCGTTCTTTTGTTAGGCAACATGTAATTACCCTGCCGTCTAAGCGAGGCGTGTCGACCCAAACACCGAACCCAGACACCGTTCTACCTGTTTAAGTAAAGTGCAAGAGGTCGCGGACCACTTGGTGGTCCGTGTTTGCAATTCTCGCCCACAAAGAATTTTTTTGTAGAGGAAAAATTCTAACCGGTAATTGCTATTGCCAATATGGATCCATTTCATTATTATGCAGAATATCGCGTTCTAGTTTGCAAGTCATGCCAATATGCAATTCAACCTGGCCGACTTGTTACCCATCTCCGATCCGATCAGCACAAACTTACACGGCGACAAAGCGAAGAGATTGCTAATCAATATATTGATAAGCAACTTGCAGACCCATG
>JAJDFE020000601.1:0-22945 GCA_021527465.2 Geoglossum glabrum | reverse complement strand
GCTACACCGAGATGTGAGGCCACCGAATTTGGTGTGGGATAAAAGGGCGGGGAGGGTGGGAGTTATTGATTTTGGTAATGGGAAGGTAGTTATGCGGGAGGCGGATGGGGGGTTCAGCCCGAGAGAAGAGTATGAGATGATTGTGGAAGTGGATAGGATCGAGGAGATTGTGAGGTGTTGGGTAAATGGGGGGGATGTGACGGCTATTTGCTGTTACTAGTTAAAAACGGAAGATAGGTGGGGGGTGTGAGCAACCCCGTGTCAACAAATCGGAGCCGGCCAAACCAAGTTGCCCCTACCTATTATGCGATCGGGAATCTTGACGGGGCGAATATCTTTTGTCTTGAGAGCATCATCATGTCAATTAAGAATCAATCGAGTTATTACGCAAGCAATAAATAATCTACTTCAATTTTCAACATGGATTAGTAGTGTATGGGGGCTTTCGACAGCGGATTGCTGTTTTTCGTAAATTTACTCGCGGTTGCGATCTCTGCGGTCTTCTCGTAGGTATTTGAGTTCCTCGACCTCTGCCGATTCACGATTGACTGTAGATGCGAGTGACCCGCACAGATATATATACTGTAGATACTGGAAACAGCGGCATTGAAATCCGACTATGTAGGGGAGAGAAATGAAGGGGTTCTACCCGTGGCGAGGATCTATGTGAATGGCGGCGCTGTTTCTAGTATCTACAGTCTATCCATGTGGGTCAGTATGGTATGCATCTACAGTATATCTGTCTGTCTATCTGTGTGGGTCGGCATGCATTTGCGAGCATCTGCAATCAACTTGCATGAACCAACGAGGTTGTGGCGAGGATCTATGTGAATGTTTTGCCCAATAAACAGCGGGCATTCGCTCACAGAGTTTATCGTCCGACGAGGATGTGGTCACAAAATGTAAAAATTTTAGAATTTTTTAGAATTTTTTTTGGCTCGATAGAGTCCGAGGTGGCGATGTGACCAAGGTGGCGATGTGACCAAGATTTCGCGACCCTATCGCCTCATACCATTACCCACACTGCAGCGGCCACCCATCATGGTTGGGGGGTACGGCGCAAAGTATGCTGAAACTGAAGCTCGAAGTGCTCAAGCACTTGATGCAATAAAAAGAAATGAGGTCAAAACGGTTGGTGTAGCAAGCGCTAAGATTGGGGTATCACACAAGACGTTAGGACGACGTCTTGAAGGCACACCAGGCTATGCCAAAGGTCATGAATCGAGCCAATTGCTTTCGCGAGCCGAGGAAGAAGCTTTATCACTATGGTGTAAAAATTTGACAGCTGGAGGATACTTTATCCAACATAGAAGATTGGAATAGCGGGCCCGGGACCTTCCTAGAGCATGGCTACGAACGATGCAAGGAGTAAGCAAGGGGTAAACTCAATAGCCCGATCTCGGGGCCCAATGTTACATAGTCTATGAGGTCGCCCACTTTTATCAAAAATCAATCAACATATTGCACATTCGAATTATACATGTAACAGAAACAGCTCGGAAGAAAGCAAAAAGGAAGCCCTGTACCTCAACTTCACAGCAGCCTAAAAACCATCCCAAGAAGTGACAACGCATTAAACTTTCTCCAGATGAGTTAGTTGAATCATCTGAAAGTGCACTTGCGCAGTGTTGATATGTTGGCGGTCGCGAAATCTTGGTCGCATCGCCACCTCGGTCACATCGCCACCTCGGACTCTATCGAGCCAAAAAAAATTCTAAAAAATTCTAAAAATTCTACATTCTGTGAGTTTATCCTCGTCCGACGATAAACTCTGTGAGCGAATGAATGCCCGCTGTTTATTGGGCAAATATTCACATTGATCCCCGCCACATCCTCGTCAATCTACGCACGTTGCTCACAGATGCTCGCAGATGCATGTAGAGTAGATACATGCTGCTACAGTCTATGCTCGCAGATACATGTAGATACACGCTGCTGCTACAGTGACGCGACAAGAGTCTCCGGACGGTCGCGTTTTCAAGGTACATAGCACTGTTGAAAGTGAGAGATAGAATCGATTGTATGTATGTAGCATTGCTGCCGCTGCAAGGCAGCCCACTGAGGCCACGAGCATAAGTAGCTCTATTAGTTCCATGTAGTTCAGTAGAAGACTCAATTCAATTCGTTTTTACTTCTCACAATTCTTATGCATCTCTCCATCGTAGGGACCGCGCCCGAAAATCCAGTTGATTGCTTGATGCCCCGGGGAGACCCCGGGGGCGTTTTGGACCCCCCGCTGCGCTACTATCAATACATATCAAAAAAAAAAAGAGGGACATAATTTTGGTCTCCCTGGCATCACTGCTGCAGTACTTACAGCTTGCCTGCTTTGGCCAGAAGAAGTCTGTGAGACCTTAACATCTCTCAGCCTATCTGGCTCTGGAGTTCTCCCATTCAAGCTGCACGAAATCTTTGGGGTCAACGCATTATTTTATGTATCTCTCCATCGTAGAGACCATGCCTGGAAGCCCAGTTGACGCCCTGAGGTGACTCCGAGAGCATTCTGGGGATCTCCCCCGTGAGACTCTGGGATGACTTATTTTCTGGGTGGCGCGGGCGAGGGGGTGGTTTTGCTAATATATAGCAAAAGAGGAAAAAAAACATTCAGACTCTCTGGTATCACTACTGCAGGACTTACAGCTTGCCTGTCTCAGCCGGAAAAAGTCTGTGAGACCCTGACATCTCTCAGCCTATGTGGCTCTGGAATTCTCCCATCCAAGCTGTACGAAATCATCGGGGGCAGCGCCTTACTTATTCTTATGTATCTCTCTATCATAGAGACCGCGCCCGAAAACCCAGTTGATTGCTTGACGCCCCGGGGAGACTCCGGGGGCGTTTCGGACCCCCTACTGTGCTACTATCAATACATGTCAAAAAAACAAAAAAAGGTCCGCATCTCCTCCCCCTACCATGCTCGGCCCCCGGTTTATTACTCGCCCCCACTCCCCGTAGAAAACTCCTGGATGGCTTTTTCTTTGTATGGCATAGGGGGTAATGGCGGGCGCTAGTGTATTAGGGGGGGTTGTGCCCTTGCTCCCACTCCAAAAAAAAAACTTCATTTCAGTCTCCCTGGCATCACTGCTCCAGGACTTACAGCTTGCCTGCTTTGGCCAGAAGAAGTCCGTGAGACCTTAACATCTCTCAGCCTATGTGGCTCTGGAGTTCTCCCATCCAAGCTTCACAAAATCCTTGGGGTCAGCGCATTATTTCATGTATCTCCATCGTAGAGACCATGC
This sequence comes from Geoglossum glabrum, assembly GCA_021527465.2. Taxonomy (NCBI): domain Eukaryota; kingdom Fungi; phylum Ascomycota; class Geoglossomycetes; order Geoglossales; family Geoglossaceae; genus Geoglossum; species Geoglossum glabrum. The sequence continues at coordinate 19,709 of JAJDFE020000601.1, read as the reverse complement.
CCGGAAGCCCGGTTAATTGCTTGATGCCCCGGGGAGACCCTGGGGGCGTTTTGGACCCTCCGCTGTGCTACTATCAATACATATCAAAAAAAAAAAAAACATAATTTTGATCTCCCTGGCATCACTGCTGCAGGACTTACAGCTTGCCTGTCTCAGCCAGAAAAAGTCTGTGAGACTCTGACATCTCTCAGCCTATGTGGCTCTGGAGTTCTCCTATCCAAGCTGCACGAAATCCTTGAGGTCAGCGCATTATTTTATATATTTCTCCATCATAGAGACCATGCCCGGAAGCCCAGTTGGTTGCTTGACGCCCCGGGGAGACCCAGACAGCATTCTGAGGATCCCCCCGAGGAGACTCTGGGATGCATTTTTTTCTGGGTGGCGCGGGCGAGGGGGTGGTTTTGCTAATACATAGCAAAAGAGGAAAAAAAAATTCAGACCCCCTGGTATCACCACCGCAGAACTTACAGCTTGTTTGTCTCGGCTAGAAAAAGTCTGTGAGACCCTAACACCTCTCAGCATGTCTGGCTCTGGAGTTCTCCCATCCAAGCTGCACGAAATCCTCGGGGGCAGCGCCTTATTCTTACGCATCTCTCCATCGTAGAGACACCGTATCTTGACCCCTTTTCCCCAGGGCAGGCAGCAGCACCTCCACCAGGCCCAGGAACCTAATCGATTGTTTGCTGCTCCGGGGAGAGACCCTGGGGGCATTTTGGACCGCCCCCGCTGTGTTGCTACCAATACATATCAAAAAATAAAAAAAAATGGTCTGCAGCCCCTTCTCCTGCCACGCCCGGCGATCACTCTAAGCCGATAAATTTTCCTTACTGCCCCGAGGAGACTCTGGAATAACGTCCCCATCGCTGGGTGGTGCGAGTGCGTGAAGTGTTAGTGGGTGTTAGTGTTTTTTTCTTAGAAAGGGAGGAGTGAGTGGTTGTGCCCTTACCCCCAGTAGACTCCGAAATGACCGTCTCCTTGGCTGACGCGGGGGGTGGTGGTGGGTGATATGCGGGCGGATGATTCAGGTGCGGGGGAGGTGGTTGTGACTTTTCCCTACCATCAGAGCGCCAAAAAAAATAAAAAAACCATATACTGTAGATGCATGCCATACTGACCCACATGGATAGACTGTAGATACTAGAAACAGCGCCGCCGTTCACATAGATCCTCGCCACATCCTCGTCGATTCATGCAAGTCGCTCACAGGTGCTCGCAGATGCATGTAGAGTAGATACATGCTGCTACAGTCTATGCTGGCTGTTGCAATATGTAGTTCGTGGTGTTGAATGGTGACGATTTATGTGACGTCGCTAGACGTTGCCACCTCCTCGGAGCTGAAGGCGAGCGCTCCTCTTCAGCTGAGGTAGCCATCGCCTCAACACCATGACGGCGTATGGTGGCGATGCTTGCGCAGCAAGGTCGCCGCAATATAGCGACATCTCATGTATATAGGAAGGCCTTGCGCCTGCGTAGCAATAAGAATTTTAATTAAGCCTATTCTACAGTCCATTGCGTTCTAAAACTCCAACACGTGGCTTCAGGTCGATTGTGCTAGTCTTGATGTTCGTCGTCATTCTACACACCACCGGCTCCATACTTAAAAAACAGGGTGAACAGTCTGCCTGACCGTCCCGCCAGCCAAATTTTCGAGCCAAAAAAAATTCAAAAAAATTCCAAAAAATTTTACATTTTGTAACCAACATTCTCATCTGACGATAAACTCTATGAACAAAGCAGATGGGCCACCCTAAAAAAAAAAAAAAAAAAAAAAAAATTAAATGGAGAAGGCGTCCCGGAGTCTCCCGGGGCGGCAAGCAAAATCTATCGGGGGTCGCCGGGCATGGCGGGGGCAAGGGCACAACCCCAGATGTGGCGGGGGCTTCGGACCGGTTTTTTTTGGGTGCAAGGGCACAACCACCCCCCCCCCCCTCAACGGCCAGCTCCTTGTATATATCATCAGCTCTATACTTGTAAAAAAAAACGAACAGTCTGCCTGATCGTCCCGCCAGCCAAATTTTCGAGCCAAAAAAAATTCAAAAAAATTCAAAAAAATTTTACATTTTTGTGACCACATTCTCGCCCGACGATAAACTCTTGTGAGCGAATGAATGCCCGCTGTTTATTGGGCAAAACATTCACATGGATCCTCCGCCACAACCTCCTCGTTCGATTCGCGAAAATGAAAACCTTCCCATAAATTTAGTGGGTCACACCGACCCTCGCTTGAACCGCGACATGGGAGGCGTATGTACTTGGAGTGTACTTGGGGGGTGTACTTGGCGTGTACAGGTTAGTCTCTGCCCACCGACACACAAGCGAGTATGGGAGGTGGGCAGAGACTTACCCCACACCCCAAGTACACCCCAAGTACATGTACATGCGCAATGCTGGGCAGAGACTTTCCCCCACCCAACTTAAGCGAGTGTGCACCACCTCTGAACTGTTCGTAACGCCCGTTTTTGCCATTCTCCTTCTCCGACAAAGGAGCAATTGAGCAATTCTCGAAAGTTGCCCGTATATTAGACTCCACTGTGCGACGAAAATCCAGAGTTTAGATTGGTTTTCCAACTGTGGGTCGTTGTTGCGACGCTCAGTCAATACTTTATTATTCTCGGTTTGTTGGGGTTAGCCTCGCCTATCGAGTGACGTTAATCACTAAATGCGGTATTTAGCTGACTATTACCTCTGAACGGTGTATTTTGGGGATATTATTGCGCCTCCCCCTGCTTCTCCAGCCGACAACGACCCCTCTTCTTCTCACCATCATCCATCCAAGAATCCATCAAAATCCAGTGCGGTGGCAATGCTTAGCCCGCCGTGGCCAACATCTAGCGCTTCTCTGTCTACGACACCTCCGTCTGCGCCCATAACTTCTTTGCCTTCTCCTCCCGACTCCTCTGAGAAGACTCGCAAGGCACCCACTCATCTCCCGTCATCGGTGGTCCAAGCACTCGATATCGTCCGCGCGTGCTACCAAGGGCGCCCGCCGGACGACCAGTGGATCACGACCCACTTCCAGGTCGGAGAATACGAGATCCTTCAGCAGCAGCTGAGGCAAGAAGACCTGTGGGGATACGTGGAGGATAAGATTAGGTATGTTTATTCTGTTAGGGTCGATTCCCGGCGTCAGATTAAGCTAATACTTAACAGTTACGACTGGAATCCCTTGACCGGCGAGCTGATCTACCGGATGCCAACTGCTGTCCATGACGTTTTCACGACCTACGTTGTCGAAGAAATTCTATTCTGGCGCCGCTCTATAGCAGATCGCACTGACATCGACCCAGATGTCCGCGCCCTAGCATCTGCTATTGCCGGTTGTGCTTCAACCCGGATCTTCTACCATACCGACGGTGATGAGAATAAATATGGCAAGCATTGCCCGGATGCATCATTTGCTCATATCGAGGCCGAATACCCCGGTGTCGTGATCGAGACTTCATTCACGCAAAAGCGCAAAGACCTCCCTAAGCTGGCACATGATTATATCATAGGTTCTGTGGCAAATGTTTCGGTTGTTATTGGTTTGGATATTGAATACCACGGATCGCAGAGGGCGACGGTTTCTGTATGGAGACCGAAAGAATTTCGCGATGAAGATAATGTTCTTCATGCTCAAGTCACCAATGTAGTTAATGCAGAGGTTAGTCGCAGATCTTCCCACACTCCCGTAATCCCCTCTGCTAACCTAGTCTTAGCCTTTCCGCAATGATGACGGAAGCCTTGTGCCAGACCGGGATCTCATTCTTTCCCTTGGTGACTTCGTCCCCGCCAGTATGATTTCTTCCATCACCTCTCCCCTCCCTTCTCTCGCGATTCCATATTCCAAACTTGCCGGCTTCCTCCAACTCAGTGAAGCCAAAATACAAGCCAGCGAGTCGGGAACCGGCATCAGCCGCAAGAAGTGGGCTCCCGGGACGACCGTTTCCAAGCGACCAGCATCGCCAGAAGAGACGCTGAGCCCTGAGAGGGAGAGGAAATTTGTGGAGAGTGAGAAGCAGGCGGAAGAGCAGACAATGAGGGATGATGGTACCTACGGACAGCAGACAAAGGGCAAAAAGTCTCGCCGCTGAAGACAGTCCCCCGTACCACGGAGATTTAGGAATTGAGCAGATATGTCGGGCATATGGGAAGGTCGCGAAAAATATAAAAACGCATAGTCAGCGAAATCGTTGGGTATTGGATATGGAGTTAATGCAGCAATGACAAAAAGTCTCCGTGCCCATCACAATACAGTCTGCTAAGAGAAGGACAATCATTAGCCGCCTTTCGACACTCAGCTCCCCATAGTCTTAAATATTTACCTACCTACCTCGTACAAGTGTTGAATTTCCCAAATACAGCTCAGAATACTTGTGCCGGCTTATGACCCGAGACTCATTCGTGAAAGATTAACAGCTAAGTCGCCGGGCGGGCGGGTGTTGTTGCCACCACCCTTCCCGAGTATCTTGTCGATAGATAGCGCACATAAAAAAAAAACTCAGTATCGCCGAATTACATTAGTCACGTCTGCGTCTTCTATGCTAACGGTATCTAATGGGCTAGAATTTTTTTTTTAATAAGATCCCTACGCCGGTGGAAAATCGCTTGTGAACACAACGCATACCATTAGCTAGATATCGTCAGCGAGGCCAGAACTTCACAGCAGCAGGGATAATCAGGATAAGCTTAGTTTTTCTTACCCAGGACTGACAAGCCAGTAGGGGTGTGCCCAGATCTTCAGGTTCCCCGTTTCAAAAGATTTTTACCTTGTTTTACATAAGCAAAATGGAAAGCCGTAGCTCAACTAACGTACACGCAGCTATGGACCGCGAGGTCGTCCACTTTTTGTAACTAGAATCATTAAGATCATTCATTGCCTATCTACGTCATACTACCTACATCATGATAACTCGTCTTCCAATAGATTTTCTGCGTCTGGTTGCAAAAAGTATAGGGCTGGCCCACATACTAGCTAGACACTGCGACTGGTAGGATAAGAGAAAAGGTCTGATTACAACCAAATAGCCTACAAAAACACTAGATACTGTTGCTTATAGATCACATAGGGAAGAAGGAATAAAATGGTCAGTGGATAAACATGGATATCTATTGGTTGGCGATGCCATTATGAGTGAGATACTAAAAACCAGCACAAAAACCCTCTTTTGCCGATTAGTGAGTTGGTGTGAGTAAATTGAAGTCATACTGTTGGAACGATGGACGTTGTAGGTAGATGTAATTGAATTGAGGCTAGCTAATAGAATGTGTGTGTGCCGATATAAACACGGTCACACGCTAAGTTTATGTATGAGCATAGAGTAATGCTCGAGCGTGTTAACACGCTCAACCCCTATTTGGTAATGTTGGGAAGTCTTTGCTAAATCCCCCACAACACATAGCACCCGTTCTCACAAAATCCTCGGGTCCCTTGTTGCCACTATTGAGTTCACCTCCCACTTACCCCCTTGCTTCATCATCACTCATACCACCATCACCAACCAACAAGATCGAAGGTCCTCCATGAAGCGCCAATGTGAGATGCAGCGCTACTATAAGGTGCCACTCTAGTGTCGCAGGAGCGCCACGAGAAGCGCTGCGCTAGTGCCGCCGAAGCACCGCGCCAACACCTACCACGTTTCCTATAAAGTGGGAGGTAGAATAGCAAACCGCATGTTAATTACCAAGGAAAAATTACCTGGAAGGTTCCTTTGTATCTTCCGATCTTTGCGACCAACAACTCAGCTCGAGCTACACAGAGCACAATCAGGCGACATGGCAAGCTGTTCGGGGTCAGACGAGAACTTACGCATCGCCGCACGTAAAGGGCTTTTGGAAGAGGTCAGGCAGCTGCTGCTGCTGAAGGACATCAATGTCAACTCCAGGGGTGCTAGCGAAGAGACGCCGCTGTCGCTTGCCGCCAAGTCTGGGCATGAGGCCGTTGTAGCGCTGCTCCTGGAGGCGGCGGAAATTGATGTCAACTCCAAGAATAGTCGCGGTCACACGCCGCTGTCACTGGCTGTCGTGTTTGGGCAAGTGGCCGTTGTAACGCTGCTGCTGAAAGTGGAAGATATCGACGTCAACTCCAGGAGTCACGCCGGCCTGACGCCGCTGATGGTGGCTGTCTGGTATGGGCGTGAAGACATCGTAAATCTGCTGCTGGAAACGAGGGGCATCGACGCCAACTCCAAGGACAACCGGGGCGACCCACCGTTGTGGTTTGCTATCGATAGGGAGCTGGAGGCAATTGTAAAGCGGCTGCTAAAAGTGGAGGGCATCGATGCCAGGTTCGAGAACCCCCGCGGCCAGACACCACTGTTATTTGCTGCCGAGCGCAAGCAGGAATCCATTGTAAAGCTACTGCAGGATCACCTCACTGCTAATCCAGAATAGCTCTATATGAGCATGCTTTCTTTCCGAAATCCACCCTATCCGCCGCGCGATTTTAGCCAATGACTCCAATGACCCCAACGACCAAGCTTCACGACGGCCAGCATAGACTGTAGCAGCGTGTATCTACATGTATCTGCGAGCATAGACTGTAGCAGCATGTATCTACTCTACATGCATCTGCGAGCATCTGTGAGCAACGTGCGTAGATTGACGAGGATGTGGCGGGGATCAATGTGAATATTTGCCCAATAAACGGCATTCATTCGCTCACAGAGTTTATCGTCGGACGAGGATGTGGTCACAAAATGTAAAAATTTTAGAATTTTTTAGAATTTTTTTTGGCTCGATAGATCTATTGGCTGCCGGGACAATTGAGCAGTATTGGATATTCACTCTGTCACGGTTTGAGGTGGCAACATCAGATTGGTCAAACTGTTGAGGATTATCGCTTCGAGCACGGATAGTCAATGCGATCAGACACTCGTGCACTCGAGTTCTCTCGCATGATGAGCTCGAGCATCTCTCGTATGCTCAAGTGCTCACACCATAAGCTCGAGCATATCTCGCGCCTAAGCATGCTCATCTTGTAAGCTCGAGCGCCCAAACAACTAAGGCTCAAGCGCCTCGAGCAAGTATATATAGGTCCTGTATGCTCGCTTTTTTCTAGATAGACTGAACAAAACAAACACGAGTTCTTTACTACTCGCTGCCTACCCTCCGATACACTGAGAGGCACGATTTTCATGTCAATTAAACCCATCTACATCGCTGCGACCGTCTAAATCCAACAAAAATCTTATGCAATGATAGAGATTGCGCAGGCATAAGGCCTGGTTTTATATAGAGAGTCTGGGGTGGCCATTCGCGACGCTTACCCCACTTAAATTCTAACAGCTCCCGAAAACGCAAACTCATCGCGCTCAAGACTTAGAGTAAGATAGCAGGATTTGAGATTATGGAAATATTGTACTTGTTGCTAACCTAGACTCCCTTTAGTTGGGTTGTGAATGACGCAGATTGTATACGAAAACCCGGTGGGTAAATAACAGGGCCACGTACATCCAACATCATGTAAAGCTTAGTTTGGTGAGTTGATTGCCGGTTGCACACATATGTGGAGCCTTGGGTAGTAATACCTGGGTAACTGAAATAATTACAACGAAACTAATGCAGCTTGTAAAATCTGAGAATTAAGTACTCTTGCCGCCAAAAACTATAAGCGAGGTACTTGCGTCGCGAATGGCCACCCCAGACTCTACCAATTTCTCCAATTTGGATTCTGGGGCACGGCACCGCAACAGCAACAGATATCCAAGGATTGCTTGAAGGCCAACAGGACGGCAGCAGTCTCCAAGTCTGGGAGGAAATCGCAATTGTAGTTCTGGCGATCATGTGGTGAACACACAGAAGATCCAAAGCTGCCTGTCCGAGCATGACAACCTACAGCTAGTCGCGGCCTTCTATATAGGCAATATTCGCAGAGACTCCCTCGTAGAAGGAAAGTTTATCCGGTTGGCGATGACTCCAATGACCCCAACGACCAAGCGCGAGAAGCGATATCCGACACCTTACTGGACAAGGGAACCGACCGAGCCCCAGTGATGACCGCAACAAACGTTAGTGCCCCAACGACCGTCTCAATCATCTACGCCGCCGGCAGGATTTAAGAGACGCCCACACCCCCACCACCTACATATCTGTTCTTCCCTTGTTAATTGTCCAACGCGAACATATCCTCCACCCCGTAGTATCGCTCGTGCGGCAAACACGGCATCCGGCTTGCCCTCGAGGTTCTCCTGTCTGTCTCTGCCATCGCCACCGCCGCATCACCATCACCGCCCACGGTGGAACAGAGTGAACACAATGGAACGGGGAAGGAGCCGGCCACCGCCGCCATATACAGACACCGTCAGCGGTGCTGTGGCCGCTACGGGAAGGCCCGCTCCACACGCGGGGCTCGCAGTTGCCCAGTCGAGAAGGCACCCCCCAGACGAGCAAAGAGGGCGTGACGGTCACCGTAGTGGTAGGTGGGTGTCAAGTTCCTCGCACACTCGCTTCCTTTCTTTTCTCTTTCTCTTTTTTTTTCCTCGTGTTCAAAAAAAAAAAAATCATGTCTCCAATTCTCTCTTCGTCCGTCACCTCCGTGACCACGTTGACTGCCACCCCGACCGCCCATACCATCCCAGATCGACTGGGCTTCGGCAGCTTTGGCCTCGCCATTTTTTTGCCGGTTGTGGCCCTGTTCGCAGGGTGGCTCGGTCTCAAGTTGCGGGTGTAAGGAGCTTTGCTACTCTGGTTCTTGCGTGATAGCTGACAGTATTTCTTCTTCCGATTTAGTCCCCGCTGGTGGACCTCCGTGCGGGGCCGCAATCCGTGGCTGCTGAGGCTTTTCGAGCCTCTCAACCCCCCCTTCTCCGACCCGGCAGACGATGCTGCCGAAGAGATATTCAAGAATTTTTTGGCGACCAAGCGCCAGTTGAGGGAGGAGGGAGAGGCCCTCAGGGAGAGGGTCGGGGAGCTGGAGAAGCTCCTCTCTGAGGAGCGAGCTCACTCGCAGAAGTTGATGGACCGACTGGAATCCCGGGGGGCGGAAAGAGAGAGGGCAGCAAGAAGAGAAGAGAGGATAGAAGAAGAGAAGAAGAAAGAGAGAGAAGAGGGGAGGGAAGAGGGAAGGAGGGAGGGGAGGGAAGAGGGAAGGAGGGAAGAGAGGGCGAAGAGAGCGGGCATGAGCGCAGCCGCGCGGGAGGGCGGGCTGGCTCGCCGACAGGTGGGGGGTGGCGGCGTTGAGAGCGGCTGGGTCGCTGAGAATGTTGGCCGGACTACCGGCAGCGACGAGGGTGCCCATTGAGCCGGTACCAATACCGGCGCCTAGAGGAGAGGAGAGGAGGTGCCTGTCTATCTACTATCCGCTTGCTTGTTCGCTTTATCTGTAGGAGGTTTGTAACCGCCCAGACTCGGGCGCTGGGAGATTTCGGCCTACCACATGGGAGTTGGTGGGACCTAAATAGAATAAGCCAGGATCAGCACTAGGACCAAATGGGGTGGTTAGGTGCGGGGCGTATGTTGATTTGATGGCCGTCGGATAGGAACGTATTTGCGCGTATTGTCCTCCGTACAGAGTAGTGGTGAGAAGGGCCCAGTCGGCTTGCGTGGGAAGGATACTACATGTTCAGTCCGAGGAAGTGTTAACGCCATTCAGTCGGCCAATCCCATGGATGCCATAATCGGAGTTCGTAAACCTCACCTTCAAACCCTCTACTCCTGACAGGCCGCCGTCTCAGATCTACCCCTGCCCGTTCTGATCGTCGGCGCTGGTATAGCCGACAACACACCTGTACAAAGACTGTCTACAAGGGAGGTCAATGGGTGTGCCACCGACGATCCAGGACTAGGGAAATGAACCACCCCGGGACTCGTTGGGGGATCAGACTGAATCGATCTCGGTTTCGAGGGATCCATTGTGCATAAGGTTTACAACCTCTAGACAGATCGGGTGGACCCCTGGTGAGGGAGGTCCAGTTACGGGTGATGAAATTTTAAAGAGCGAAAGCTAGAGTTTAAGAACGCGGCATTGCAAAGGTGCCTTTTTACTGGTCATCACCAGAGATACTTGCTTCGAAGGTTGGTTCGCTGGGTTTGGCATACGAGTCTGGCCCACAAGCCTGGTTCGTTAGCTTGCAACTAGGCAGCGCTACGGGGGTAGTGTGTCAACCCCCGTCGTGTGTGCCCCGCCGCTCCCCCGTCCTGCCCCGCACCTCTCCGGGGTGGGGGTAGGCCCTCCACAGGCGTAGGGGTGCAGCTACCGTGGTCGTGAATTTGTCTGGGCAAGAGAGCCAGAGGAGGGAGTGTCGGGAGTAGCGGCGGCCAGCGCGACAAGGAGCTTCTCTACGTCCACCTAGGGTTTTCCAAAGCACAAAACTACCGAGTGTGAGCACGCCACGAGAAGGGAGTTGAGTCCCCTGTGATGAGATGGTAGCCGCGACTGGGAACCCCGCCGTAGTATCGACGCAATGTGGTTAGATCGGTCGCTTGGATCGGGGGGAGACAGTGCAAATAACAGTCACGATTAGAGAGGAAGGAAATAGAAAGTGGAGGAAGTTCCTGCCTATACTCTGCTAATGACCTCGAGTATCGAGGAGCGGGGAGCCACCCCCCGACGCACATGTTAATCACAAGGCGCTGAGATCACGAGCTCAGTTATTATAGCCTCGCAGAAAAGAGTAAATTTAAGTCGACGGAGGTCTTCCAAGCGTTGCTTGATCATGGATGGGACATTAACGAGCAATGTTGGGGCACTACGTCCCTCAGGTATCTAATGATGTGTAAATTCAACGATATAAGCGTATCACTAAGAACCTATATAGTGGCGTTCTCCAAAAACCGCTCATGTAGGGAAAGTTCGTCCCAACTGTTTCCCCCGAAATTTGCTATCCCAAACCCGCTGGCTTTTTCCAAGTTGGCGAAGCCCAGCGGCAGGTCGGCGGGGCACGCACGAGTATAGCTGAACTCCTAGAAGATTTCTTGGGCGCTCATTTCCGTCTTGTGTGCTCATTGTTGTTTCTCTCCCTATACTCTCTAGATCTAGATATTCTACGCGAAGCAAGTAAAAGTTTAGGCGTGGGTAGATATTTAATGTATTCCAATACTACATACATTAAGCTACATACACAGCAATACCACAGCTATATTCCATGTTCAGACTACCTCACTCGTCGAAAAAAGCCACTATTAAGCCGTAGAGTTGTTGTTGGTCCAGAACATCAAAGTACGGTGAGCACTCGATATCGAACCCAACGGTAAAATTGCACTCCCGTTTGCTGAGTTCGGAGACCAGGAATGACGGGATCGTCGCCTTCAGGATACGGAATTGCGAGAAGGGTGATCCGGTCAGGACTCGTACCTTCGAGTGCGTAAGTCAGCATCGTCAACCTGGTCAGACCACTTACGTGCCTACTGTGTGGGATTTGGCCCTGGGTTTGACCTTCTGAGACCTAACGGCCATCGCTGTAAGGCAAAACAGCTCACAGGCAGTGACATCTTCACCCGGTGGTATGTGAACGCCAATGATGCAAGTCCTAACCCCGCGGTGAGTGAACTCCACGCCGCCCATGTCGATATCCGTCTCGCACTGATACCATCGGTACCCGCCGTTTGCTGCTGCTACACGAAGCCTTACTTCCCTAAGTCTGATTGATCTCACATGTTAATTGTGTCCAAATCCGAGGAGTCTCATGAAATCGGACTATCACGTACGTGCGATAGCAGCTCCTTCCCCAGAGGATCTTCGCAAGGTCCTCAATTATTTCCTTTAGGTATCTTGATGCCAGCATTTGCACTCCAGGAACTTGCGACGCATGTCGCTTCGCTCTTTCAAGCGCAGGGAAGATAGTCTCCGTGGTGCGTCTCGATGCTATGAAAGACGCCCACGCTTCGAGAAGACGTACTCCGGCAGAAGGTCCAGCAGAAGCCGGTTGTAAGTGTCGCAGAGAGACATGAATTGAGTCGAGGAAACAACTGCTACATCTGGTATCCTTCTCTATATTATCTAAGATGTAGTTTCTGGCGGTGGTAGTATCGAAGTTGTAGGCCATGTGTGTGTTGTTGGGTGGGTGTAGCGATTGCGATGGAAGGTGAGGCAAGAGATCAGGTGACTTGGGCGGGATGTCCTCCGAGAAGGTGCAGGCTACATCCTATCAAAACAGCAAAGCCACTGAAGTGGCCGTGATCAGACGGAGAATTAGGATGTATTGTTGGGTTGAATGTCTATTCAATCCAAGTGTGCGGAAAACGGGGCGCGTACCCATGGATGCGGTGCCCAGACGCGAATGTTAAAAGGCACAAAAGTGAGCTTGCCCCAATATCGTGTGGAATTGATGAATTTATTACGTATTACATATTACGTAGCTTCGCGATGGCAGAGCTTTTCTTGTGTCATGCGGGCCAAGGAGATACAATGGGGTTAGCCCTAAGCGGCAATTGTAGCTCTGCCATCCAATAGCGGCGGAGCTGCCACGTTTGTGTAGCAACAAGATAGCCCCACAGCCACCTGCCCAATGCAGTATGGGAGGGTTTCACATAACGGGCGTAGAATTTGCCTACGGACAGGCTGCCTTTCCCTTGGAGAGACTAGAGGAAAGCAAAGCCAATGCCGCAGAAAGTAGATATGGATTTGTTGAATAGCAATCGCGGGGCGGTGCCAAGCGCCACAAGGATCGTGGCGATGCCAACCACCGTGACTTCTCGGATACTCCGAGCATTACGTGGATTCAGCTGGCATCATCGTATACTCAGCTAGTCGCGGGCCGGAGGCCCGCGATGAGCTATCAGAAGCATTTAAGACGGTCGGAACTCCATGTAATTAGTCTAATAGATAACCAAGAACCCAACACATGCACCAAGCTACACATATTGTTGGAGCGGACAGATTTTATTCTAGCTACGAGGCAATGCCTCTACATATAGGCAGCGCTCCGCGCTGCTCATAGGGGTCGGAAACTAAGGTTTCCGAATCGTGAAACTGGTGGCGGCCTCATGGAACCGCCACATCAATGCCGCGCATCGCCAAAACTACAACACATATAGTACCACAGTCACAGGTCATGTTCCGACTACCTCACTCGTTGAAAAAAGCAACTACTAAGCCGTAGAGTTGTTGTTGGTCCAGAACATCAAAGTACGGTGAGGACTCAATATCGAACCCAACGGTGAAATTACATGTTCGTTTGCCGAGTTCAGAGACTAAGGATGATGGAATCGTTGCCTTCAGGATACGGAATTGCGAAAAGGGCGACCCGGACAGGACTCGTACCTTCAAGTGTGTAAGTCAGCGTCGTCAGTCAGGCCAGACCGCTCCGATGCTTACTGTGTGGAATCTAGCTCTGGGTTTGGCTTTCTGGGACCCAACGGCCATCGCTGCAAGGCAGAACATCTCACGAGCAGTGACATCTTCACCCGGCCGTATTGGAACGCCCATGATGCAAGTCCTAACCCCAGAGTGAGTGAACTCCACGCCGTGAGTGCCCCTATCCGACTTGAACTTGTGATATTGGTACCCGCCGTTTGGCGCTGCTACACGAAGGCGTATTTCCTGAAGTCTGATTGATTTCACATGTTAACTGATGCCCAAATCCGAGGAGCGTCATGAAACCGGGCTATCACGTACGTGCAATAGCAGCCCTTTCCCCAGAGAATCTTCACAAGGTGCTCAATTATTTCCTTGAGGTATCTTGCCGCCAGCATCTGTACTCCGGGAACTTGCGACGCGCGTTTCTTCGCTTTTTCTAGCGCAGGAAAGATAGTCTCTGTGGTGCGTTTCGATGATGCGAAAGACTCCCACGCTTCGAGAAAACCTACTCCGGCAGAAGGTCCAGCAGAAGGTGAATGTCGCAGAGAGACATGAATGGAGTTGAGGACACAACCGCTACATATGGCATCCCTCTCCAGGCTATCTAGGATGTAGTTTCTGGCGGCGGTAGTATCGAAGTCGCAGGCCATGAGTACGTTGTGGTTGGCGTTATGGGTGTAGCGATTGCGATGGAAGGTGAGGCAAGAGATCAGGTGACTTGGACATCCCTAGAGAAAGTATAGGCTTTACCGTACCAAAATGGTGAAATTGTTGTAGTCGTCATGATTAGACGTAGATTTAATACTTATTGTTGAGTTGAGAGTCTACGGCATCCATGTGTGAGGAAAATAGATATGGTGGGGCACGTGCTCATGGGTGGACGCGAATATGAAAAGGCTTGAAATTGAGCCGCCACATAATCTCACAGCTATCCTCACTTGCCTAAACGAGTCTGGGAGAGTTTTGCGTAGAATTTGTCCATGGAGAGGCTGTCATTTCCCTACAAGATACTAAAGTAGGGCAAAGTAAATGCTAGCTAGAAGCATACTGTTAAAACCGAAGATAGAATAATAGATGTATTGTGTCTCGTAGAAATTGAGCGGCGAGGCCGCTTACATGAAGAACTTTCCGCGCTAATAGCTTTTGACGTGCTGAATGCGGCCGTCACAGTTTGTGTGGCTCCTATTTTCCGCCATGAAAGAAACCCGAAGATGCAATTTCCAACACATACCAACGATATGAGTTCCGGCCATCTCCTACCCTTGTGGACTAAGGGGACCTTGCTCCTGCAGATAATCCACGACTGCAGTAAAAATGGCAGCGGCATGATGGAATTCATCAGGGTTCATCAGGTTGAATGGTCCATATTCTTTCACGGTCAGAAATAGGCCCTCCTCCTCAACGCCTGTTTCCAGGAAATCTCGATAGTCCTCGTTATATTTCCCCTCAATAACTGACAAATAGTTTCTCGTGCCAGCTATTAGATAAGCACTTTGTCGCCGTATGTTAGACATATATAGGAGACTAGGTGATATCTGTAATGGAGGACTCACGGACGGGGTTCCTTCACTTGTAAGATCAAACCAATCAACTGGGCTACATGTTGTTGAAATGGAAGGCAGAGCGGCATTGGATGGACTTCATCGTGGCACGGAATAGGGGCACGCCAATTGTCACTAGCCCCTATTTGGCCGCTTGGCGCCCGGCGCCCCAACAAGAATCTTTCCTTCCGCTCACTTTGTACTTAGACAATAGCTTCAATACAACCTCCGTATATGCCAATTCATCTAGCTGCACATAATCTTCAACACATGTTGCCCATGTGCACTGTCCGGTGTGGCGCGTATGTCAGAGTAGTCAAAGTCGACCTTAGCCTAGATAAAAAGTCAGCTGCATCCATTCAATAGCCTATGTAGATCGACGAACCTCGATAGATAGATAGCAAATATCAGACCACCGTGCCAAATTACCTAGGGCGTCAAATTTCCGTTCCACTAAACTTCCATCATTGATTGCTGTTACCTCATCCGTGCTTGGTAACTCAATGTGAAATGTGTCGGGTGTGGTGGCCCACTCCAGGATCATTTTGTCTGATTCTGAGACTAATGGAGCAAGCGCATATAGAAATTCTAGGATCAGCGTGTTCGCTACCCTCTCTGCCGGTCTTGGGTCGCTACTTTTACTACCGAATGAGGAGGCAAGAGGTCCAAGTGGTGAAGAGGAATGAGGCTCGGGTGGAGAGGAGGACATCGCCACATCCTCCTCTAGTGGTGGTTGAATCTGGGTGCTGCGCATCGAGCGATCAGGTCTGGTTGTCACAGGCGGTTGCTCGACCACCTCCTTTAAGTGGCGGGAGAAGCTCGGAAGGGGGAAATTAGGCTCTTGCATCTCCCGGTGCGAAAGCCCTCGGAAACCGGCGAATAAAATGTTGGCGCACTGCGAAAGGATATCGCACCCCTTTACGCGGGCCAAAGAAGCTCGGAAGTGGGCATCCAGTCCAGGAGGGATTTCGTTTTTATCTGGGTGTTCGATAATCACTCGGAAGGTGGTGATTGCATTCAACTTCCACTCGCAAGGGCCGATAAGGGGATAAACGAGCCTTCCTGCTCCTGTTTGCGGCGGAGGTCCCGATACTCCTGTTGAGTGGCAGGTGGTGTCATATCGGACTGTCTGAAGTGGTCGAAGTTGAGGCGGGGTTGAGTGAGCGGAGGAGATGAATATTGCCTGGAGGCTCGGACCTACAAAATCGTTTTTCTTAGCCTGGGTTACTTGAGATGGGACTGCAGGCCAGCGCTGGGGAAGTGGGTAAAGACATAATGTCGAGTCGCGCTGCAAGAATCTCGCGTTATAAGAATGGAGTCCGTTGGCCCGACCGTATTCTTGCAGCGCCACTCGGCTGTATTGCTTGTTAGCTAACTGACCTTATTATATCAGCTCTAGGCCTTTGTCCACGGCTTTGTTCGCACTAGGCAGTGAACGGATAGGCCAGGGATTTGTATATGGTAAATACCGCTAGCTAGCTTTACAAAGGGGAGGGCTCCAGGGAACATATCTATAAAGCCCAGAGATAGTATCCGGAGGGACAGCCATTATCCGTATGGCGTCACTCACACCTTCAATGACTAAAAGTAATACTTAAATGAACATTCCCGTCCTTATCTCCGAAATTTTCCGTAATCACTACAAGGATTCCGGGCGAAATATTTGCTTTTGTTGCCCATAGCTACCGGATTGGTTGAGACGGCGGGGTATGAGTGGGGTGGGTCTTGCTGCATTGCCCCGATATCAACGTGGTGTAGAGAGAGCCAACCAAGAAAAGAAATCTAGATTAGGGGTCCAGGAAAGACGACGAGGGGCAGGTATTGCATGTGCAGAAGCGAGTTCTCCGCTGGAGCAACAGACACAATGGCTCGGTCATTGAACCTAGTGAGATCCAGATCAACTGGGTAGCACTTTGCAACTGGGCGGAAAGAATGGAGTGGTATGCCTCGCCGATGTCATGGTCCGCGTCGGTACACGTTGTGTCTACAGGCGATTTGCCACCGGCGTAGGGTTCGTTGGGGGTTCTAGCCCATGTCTGTTAGAATAGAAGACGCAGAATTGATTGAAGCGATTTAGATAATGAGCTCTATGTGCGCTATCGACGAGGTACTCGAGGAGGGCGGGTAATGGCGGCACTATCCTCCCTCATTGTCCGCTATTCCGCCTGCCTCTCACTCTCTGCAAATTTCTTCTCTCTCCTAGGGCTCAGCGTCTCTTCTGGTGAGGCTGGTCGCCTGTAAATTTTCACCCCAGCAGGCAACCTCTTTTTGCCATAGCCAGCTTTCGCCTCGGTGACTTGTTGGTGGGCTTCACCGAATTGGAGAAAGCCAGCGAGTTTAAAATAAGGGATTGTATAGGTAGGTAGGGGACGAGTAATAGATGAGGTCATACAGGCGGGAAAGAGGTCACCAAAGGAGAGAGTGAGGTTGCCGTCCGACACAAAACTTCCGTCGCTATTGCGAAAAGGCTAGGGCGGGGTTAGAAAAATTATGGATGCGGGAAGATTAGTGACGGACCTCTGAATCAACAACAGTCTTAACTCTAAGATACGGAGTACCGTCCTGATCAAACCCGTCCTCTGGTCTCCATACAGAGACAGTCGCCTCTTTCGTTCCGCGGTAATCAATATCAAAACCGATAACAACTGAAATATTTCCCAGGGAACCCAAGATATAATCGTCCGCTAGCCCCGGGAGGTCTTTGCACTTTTGCGAGAATGAAGTCTCGATCACGACACCGGGGTATTCGGCCTCAATATGAGCAAATGATGTATCCGGGCAATGCTCGCCATATTTCTCCTTATCACTGTCAGTACGGTAGAAGATCCGGGTTGAAGCACGACAGGCGATAGCAGATGCTAGGGCGCGGACGTCGGGGTCGATGTCAGTGCGATTTGCTATAGAGCGGCGCCAAAATAGAATTTCTTCGACAACGTAGGTCGTGAAAACTTCATGGACGGCGATTGGCATTCGGTAGATCAGCTCGCCAGTGAAGGGATTCCAGTCGTATCTGTTGATCATTAGCTTCATCTGACGTCGGGGGGAATCAGCTCTAACAGGATAAACATACCTTATCTTATCATCTACGTATCCCCAAAGATCCTCTTGCCTCAGCTGCTGCTGAAGGATCTCGTATTCTCCAATCTGGAAGTAGATCTTGATCCACTGGTTGTCTGGTGGGTGTCCTCGATAGCACGCGCGGACGATATCGAGTGCTTGGACCACCGATGACGGGAGACGAGCAGGTGCCTTCTCAGAGGAGTCGGGAGGAGAAGGCAAAGAAGTTATGGGCGCAGATGGAGGTGTCGTAGACAGAGAAGCGCTAGATGTTGGCCACGGCGGACCAAGCATTGCCACCGTGCTGGATTTGATGATATCTTGGATGGGTGATGAGAGGTGTCGGGGAATGTCCTTGGCGGCTGGAAAAGCGGGGAAAGACGCGATAATATCGCCAAGGCACCACATTCGGGGGTAATGCAGTAATGGGTAGCTACAGTACGGTGACAAAAGTTTGCGTATAGCGATTTTTAGTATTTAGTGTACCAACCCTTTGCATCTAACACCGAATCGCGACGGTTTGACACAGCATCAGATAGTGTAGCTAAGAGATACTCTGCTAGATTGTTCCAGACCTCTTATGCAGCTGTTATTAGCCTTTCCTTGGTCTCGTTTTGAACCTGGATCTCCTTCCACAAATGCAAGATCTGTTCTTTGACCGTGGCTAAATGCAGCCCAAAACATCTGTCATACTGCTTTTCCGCATTGTCATGACTGAACATTTTTGAATCGTAAACGATCCTTCAAATCACAAAAAATCCAAAGCTTTCGTGCACGCTCAATACTACATTTGTCAGACCAGCAAACTCTTTTCCAATCCAGATTGCCAAAATACTTGTATTTTTGAGCCCAAGCTAGGCGTTTAGTAGCAATTTCATCGGTAAGTTCGGGACGTTCAAGAGCTTTTCATTTTCATTTATGCATTACCTGAAAACACCGTTTAACAGAGCGAATCGATACTCCAGGTGCATGAAGATTTCGAAGCTCTTGATAAGTAATCATAGGCTTGTCGTGAAATGCAATATCATAGAGGTTGTTGCGCAATTCTTCTGTAATAACGCGTGGTCGGCCACTTCGCGAACGCCTCACATTGTCGTTTCGGCTAGTTTCGCGTTTACAGGTCGTAGCTACAGTTGAAGGATGTAGTTGATGTCTTTTGGCGATAAATCAATATGAATAGCCAAGGGATCTTAATTTACAGATCCTTGCGCACAGTGTTGGACTTAGCTCTTGCCTTTTTTTTCGTCGGATTGGAGGGTGCGGAGGCATTGTTGTTGATGATTTCGCCTACACGCAAACTTTTGTCACCCCACTGTAAATACCGCATTTAGTGATTAACCCCAGTTAACGATTGACTGCTACAGTATGCATGCAACTTTTGAGAATTGTTAAATCACTCTTTTATTGGAAAAGAAGAGCGATAAAAAGGGCGTTTGAGCAATTTTCAGGTGCGTGCTATGGAGGCGGATTCTGAGCCCGAGCGACTATTTTCCGTAGCATGTAGGCACACGAAGCAGAGCATTGAGCATTCTACCCACCGGCCCCGACACTCTCCACAATACACACTCGCATAAGAAGGGTCCTGCTGGGAAAGTAACAAATAGACAGTATACGATAAACTCAGGAACAAAGAAACGAAAGGGATCCTTATTGAGGCGCAGGAAACCCCTAGGGGTTCCAAAATCCCGACGGGACTTCCGAAGCGTGAAAATGTGCATTGCCACAAAAAAGTAAAAAGTAAGAGGAGATGACGCCTGACCATAAGAGAATATAGTATAGTCAGTCCTGTCTCGCACATATGAGGGGTCTTCGTATTTGCAAATTCAAAGCTGTCGATTGGGTGGATGGGGGGGTGGGGGGGGGGGGGACAGTGCGGTCACGACGCGACAGCCCTG
>JAJDFE020000600.1:0-22948 GCA_021527465.2 Geoglossum glabrum | reverse complement strand
GCGATGGACAAGGACAAGCTCGCCAACGAGAAGGCCCGCCGTGAAGCCGCAGAGGGGCTTATTTCTTCGGATGCCGAGCAATGGGCATCAGACCCCTACTACCAAGGCAAAGACGTTCTGGCGACCCCTGAAGGAGCGGGCCACTTTTTGGGAGGCGCATACGCGGGCATGGAGCACAAGGCCGCGGGAGCGGTTCGCCAGGCCCAAGCGCAACGTGGCGTCATCCCCGGAATCAACCTCCCGTTGGCGGGTGCAACCGTGGACGAAACAGGGAACGTGAAACGGACGTACGAAGCGCCTTCGCGTGCTGGTCTCGTCACAGAAAAAGACGTTGTGGACGCTGGGCTAGACCCTCGTTCCATCCCGCAAAACGATTGGGCATCCGCTATCGCCCGAGCCAAGCCTGGGGTTGGAACGGTGACGGAGAAGGACGTTGCAGACGCAGGCATCGATCCGCGTTCGGTCCCTCGCGAAGAGTGGGCCAGTGCGGTAGCGAAGGCGAAGTTGGGACGTGAGGGGAAGATGACGGAGATGCAATCAAACGCCCTGCAATACAGCGCGAGGATGGCGTACAATCGCAGCATCATTGACGATCTCGAAGCGAAGGGCTTTGACCCAGCATCGGCTGGCAGCGCGGTTCAAGGGGTCGCACCGAACATTCTCAGGAGCCCCGAGGTGCAGGCTTACAAGTCGGCACGCGATAACTGGATAACTGCCGTGCTCCGCAAGGAATCCGGGGCGGCAATCTCGCAATCCGAGTACCAAGCCGCTTACCGGCAGTATTTCCCGCAATGGGGCGATGCGCCTGCGGTCATCAAGCAAAAGTCGGAACTTCGTAAAATGGCCGAGCACAACATGAAGCTTGTCGCTGGTGGCCGTGCGGCAGAGGCCGATATTGGCGGGGCTCCTCCATCCGCACCTGCTCAGGCACCGGCTCCCGCGCAGGGTGGGCAACCCGCTCAAATCAACAGCCAAGCGGAATACGACGCACTGCCGTCTGGGACTCCCTACATTGACAGCAACGGACGCCGGGCAACCAAGCGATAGCAATGGCCTTCACGGCACCTGAAAGCGATCTGGAAGAAAAACCGGCAGGGTTCACCGCCCCGGAAACGGATTTGGACGCCCCCGATAGCGGTGGGTTTTCGGCCCCCGAAGCAGATGTTGCCGGGCATGTCGATAGCCTTGCCGGGGACTGGTCGAACTACGACCCGTACAACGACGATACCCAAGACTACGATACGCGGGTAGCCGTCATCCAAAAGCGGCACACGATGAAGCGGCCCGTCGCTGATACCGTGGCAAAGACAGCGCAGGCAGTTGGGGGCGCAGTCAAGGGTGTTGCAGATTTCGTGAGAGCGCCGTTCCAAGCTCTTTCCGGGGCCGGGCACAGCGTCATGGGCGCAATGTCCTCCGATCCCGAGAAGATACGGGAAGCAGGCAGGCTTTCCACTGAGGCGATGTCAGCAGCGCAATCGGGGGTTATGTCCGGTGTGGATACCGCGAAGAAAGTCCTTCAGCTTGGCGGAACGGCAATCCGAGGAGTTCGGGGAGCGGTTGACACGCTCAGCACCGGGAAACCGTTGGAGAACGCCACGGAACACCGCTTGGGCGGCTGGATGACCCCGGATGTTTCCTACACGCCGGAGGAGATCAAGGCGCGGTTGATCGAAATGGACGCTGCTCGAAAAGAGCGGGATGCCGTCTCGAAAGGAGACGTTGCGGAAACCGCACTCAACCGTCCTGCGTACACGCCGGAACAACTTGAATCGGCAGGGAAGCCAGTACGCCCTGAGCGGGTGGAATCCATGAGCATGGCGTTCGACCCCACGAACCTTATTCCGGGGCTGGCGCTGCCGGGCGCTTCCGCCATCGGCGGCAAGGCGTTGCAAGTCGCCGGAAAGGCCGCCCAAATTCCGGCGAAGTTTGCCGGTGCGGTTGCAGAACGGATTCCCGGAGTTCGTCTCGTGTCTCGGTTCATTCCCAAGCAACAGATTGCAGAGACGGCCACGGCGGGCACCGCGGGCGCTGGGCGGTTCTTGGAGCAAGCAGGCAAAGAGCTTTCAGGCACGGCACTGGCACCCGCAGACAGGGGCATCTTCGCCAGCGGCGCTGCAAGGCTCGTGAAGGGCGCTGCCGAGGGTGGGGCGTCTATGCTGCCCTTTGCCGTCTCCCAGGACACTCCCGAGGGTATGGCGGGAACGCTGGCTACAGGCGCAGGCATCGGTGCGGGATTCGGCATGGCCAAGAACCCGTTGACGAGCCGGTTCGCAAACGCAGATAGAGTGCGTTCGGGGCCTTCAATCCTCAAAGACGCTGCTTTCGACTACAACAGCACGCCGGACCTTGATGCGTTGCATAACGAAGCGGTATCGCGGCTTTCCCCTGAACAGCGAACAGAGATCAACCAGATTCGCCACCTGACACAAGGGAACCTCGAATACTACGTTCTCCCCGAGGCGGCTTTCAACGCGAAGGCTCAAGAGCATGGTGCAGACACCGCCCAGGGATTCTACGAGACGACCGTGGACGGAAAGAAAACAGTGTTCGTCAAAGAGGGTGTTCAAGACCCCATTCAGACCGGCTGGCACGAGGTGGGCCACAACGTCATCGCGGACCTTGATCCTGCGACCCGTCAACGGGCAATCGCCGCTCTTGTGCGCGGGAACGACATAGACGGCTTTACCGCCCGCTATTTGCAAGGGCTGGGACAGAAGCCCGTGAAGTTCAGCGAACTGCCACCGGACCAACAACAGGCCATTGGCGAGGAGCTTCTCTCGGAGCAAACCTCGTTGCTCATGCGCGGGCAGAACATTGACACCCTTGCGCAAGGCAAGCCGGTCCTGAAGCGCCAGCTACAGCAACTCCTCGGCAGGATCGCAGAAAGCTTCGGGTATCGCATGAACGCCGCAGAAGCGAAATCTATCCTTCAGGTCAACCCATCCTTCACCGCAGCGGCCATCATCGAAGGCGCGTTGCAAAAGATGGCAGCAGGCGCTGGAGAGGCCCCGGCATACGGAGGGGAGCTTTCCGTGGAGAACCGCATCGCCCAACTGGAGCCCATCGCGGCACAGCCGATCACCGGGGCAACCACCATGCCGCAGCGCAAGGCCATTCAGGACGCGCAAGCCGAGCTTCAGCAACTCAGGGCGGACATTGCCCCGAAAACGCCACAGGAAGCGCCGCAGCCCGTTCCCGCACCGAATCCACCCACGGCGCCAGAAAATGCGCCACAGGCCGTTTCTGGAGCACCAGCGCCCCTCTCCGCGCAGGAGCAAGCCGGACGTTTGGCAGCGGCAGCCGAGCTTGCAAAGGCCGCACAATCTTCGCCCGCAGTTCCCATCGCCCAAATAAATGTCCCCGAATCACGTAAAAATGCGCCTACACAGGAAAGCGCAGCAGAACCAGCTACGAGCAATCGAGCTACTGAAACAGCGGTTGCGGAGGCTGAACCAAAGGTTGCCGCTCCTCCTGAAAAAGCGCCCAGCGTAGAAAGAATCGACAGGTCATTTTTTCAGCAGTTCAACAAAGGCACAGGGATCAATATGGCGGAAGCTGCTGATGTCATTGCCGAAAAAGTTTCCACGGCACTTAAGGAAGGGGCAGAAGTGATATTTTACGTGGATGGTGGTAAAAGGGCCGTAAAAGTGACGGCGATAAATCGAGGTATGATGCAAGACGCATCTGGGCAAAGGTGGGGAATATTTGTTCTCGCCGCTCCCGCTGGGTCTGAACGCATTGAAATTACAAAGGGAGGCTCCATTCCGCAAAGAGCGCCAGCAGCACAGCCCGCTCAACTTAGGGCGCGCACCACCGAGGAAATCACAGCCCGCGTTCAACAGGCAGAAGCCGAGGCCCGCGCCGCAAAGACGGGCCAAAAGGGGAAGGCCAGCGATAGCCGCGTTCAAGCTGCCAAGGTGAAAGCCGTACTTGATTTGATCGGGAACCCCAAGGACGGCACGCTGCAACGCCAAGTTGACGATTTCGGCACGGAGACCATTGCAGGCCGGTTTGATCCACAGAACGAGCTTCACCGCGCACTTGCGGACCTTGGAGGCGGTATCTCCGAGAAAGCAGTGGAGGCGCTACAGGCTACCCAAGAAGCCGAAGGCAAGGCCCGGTACATTCGGTATCGCTCTGCAAAGTCGAACACCGCAGACGCCAAGGAAGGCGAAGCAGATTTCGGAATGCGTACCCGTGAACGGGAATACGGAGCAGACCCGGCAGCGGGCCGCAAAGAGGGCACCGTTCAACATAAGGTCATCGTCCCCGTAGGAACCGAGTTCACCAAAGACGGTCGCCCCATCGCACGCTTCTACACATTAGATAATCTACTACATAACGCGGATTCAGCGTTCGCGTTCGCGAAAGCCAAGGGGATTGAAACCGGCTACCCGGAAGGCCCAGGGCGCGAGGATCAGCTTTTTCAGGACGCCCAAGACTACGCCGAGAACCACGCCAACGGGTATCGCGGTGACGGACAGCCGATCCAACAGTTCCCCGACACGGGGCTCCCGAGGCCGAACCCTGACTACGCTCCGAAGACCATTCCCGAGAACCGGCTGGGCTTCCTAAACATGTTGTTCGCCGATGAGGCCAGCACAGCAAGCGCACGGCACGCCGAGAAGGCCCGCCAATACGCGGAGAAGACGGCGGCAGGGGAGAAGCCGCGGAAACCGGCAGAGCCTTCGCCACGGGCAAGGGCAAGCGAACTTGAGGCCGTTACCCTCGCGCAAAAGAACAGCCGATGGGTTGACCCCGACACCGGAGAGACGAACCGGCTACGGAAAGAGTTTCGGGATGCCGGGTTTGATTTCGGGAACGAGTT
Organism: Geoglossum glabrum; assembly: GCA_021527465.2. Taxonomy (NCBI): domain Eukaryota; kingdom Fungi; phylum Ascomycota; class Geoglossomycetes; order Geoglossales; family Geoglossaceae; genus Geoglossum; species Geoglossum glabrum. Next base: position 18,120 of record JAJDFE020000600.1, on the reverse strand, counting down.
CAAGACCCCGCTTGAAACGCTGTCCCCGGAGCACATTCTGGAGATTTCCGAAGCGCCGTTGAAGCAACAGCAGGGAGACGTGCCGAGCGTGCGGCCTACGGGGTTCACGGGTGATCCTGCAAAACTTGCAGGCAAGGGGCTTCCGAAAGCAAAGGCCGTACGCGCAGCTTTCCAGCCGGAAGACACCGGCAAACCCGGAGAAAGCGGAATCCCTGCTGAAAATTTAGCAAGAGAAGCCGAAGCAGCAGGCATCCACCTTTCAAAAGAAACCCTGTTCGGATTGATGCGGCAGGACGCGAAGACGATGGAAGCGATCCGAAAGAGGATTGAGACCATTACCGGGAGAAAAGCTCGGTTCATGCCTGGAACGCCGCGCTTCAACGCTTGGTTTGGAGGTAGTAAGGTTAAGGATGATTCCGGGAACCCGTTGCGCGTGTTTCATGGAACAAACGACATTTTCACGACCTTTTCTCACGACCACCCAAACAAGAAAGACACGGGATGGCTGGGAAGCGGGTTTTACTTTTTCAATGACCCAAAGCTTGCGGGGGAGTATACGCTATTAAAGGCAGGTCGTTCCCCGAACGTGATACCAGCGTATCTCAAGTTGGAAAACCCCTATATGGCGGCTCCGAACGAAAAAGAGCGCATCATGCTCGCCGAAAGGCGTGGAGACACCGATGCCGCGCTACGCAGAACGCGTGAACTCATATCGCAAGGATATGACGGGGTAATCCTTGACTACGGAGATTGGAGAAAGGGAGTGGTTGAGTATGTAGTTTTCAACCCTGAGCAGATCAAAAGCGCCACGGGCAATAGCGGTGAATACGATCCAAATAACCCGGACATCAGGATGCAACCCAGCGGGTCATCCAAGGTGAAGGAAGCAGCCCGCCAACGGTTGAAGGCCACAGGGGCAGGTGCAGCAGCGGCTACGGGGCGTAGGGAGAAGGAACTAACAGGCCGCTAGGGTTCTCCATGCGAGAGCAACCACGCTTGGTGCATTTCCCGGAGGGGTCGCTTAGGAAGTAGTACATGGTTTTTGTCGGTCATTTTTACTCGCCCTCGGGTTCATCCGAATAGTTCCACGGAATTTTCACCGCAGGCATTTCGCTGTTCAACGTCAACGCCGCCGCTCCGATGCACGGTTCCCCTTCGTGCTCGTGACACATGAAGGTTGCAGTACGTTCGTGGACACACTTGAGAGCGTCCATGAGGGTCGCAGGGCATCCGTTCGGAAGAGTGCCTTTTCGGAAAGCACAGGTGGCGCAGCGTTCTCGGGTTCCGGGGAACTTTGCGAGCAGCTTGGGGACTTCGGCATCTGCGAACCGGGCAAGGTGTGATCCGAGTTCGATTCCTTCGGGAGTTGGATGGTTCAGGGTTTTCATAGAGAAATTCTATCGGCAGCGTCCAGCAAGGCGAACCCTTGGTTTTTCGTGAGCAGTGGACCGCTGCGCTTGCAGCCATGCGGGCACTCCATGCCGAGGGCTACTCCCCAAAGGCGGCAGACCAATGGGCGAACATTGTAGGCACTGCACCGTCCATCCTTGAGCAGCGGGCACGTAACGCAGCCGGTTCTGAGCATGACGTTCACATTCGGGGGCTCGTGACCGGCCTCGCGCATACGCGCCGCTTCAGCCGGGGACATTCCCACGGGGCCGCAGTAGTCCGTGCATTTCCCTTGGCACTCGATGGTCGGGAGTTTGGACTCCAGCCGCCGCAGTTGTTTGTCTCGGGGCTTCATTCCATCCAAGCAACGCAGCCATCGGTTTCGCACTTCCCGTGAACGTGCCCGTTGTAGCTGCTCTGCGACAGGTGAAGCCGTCCCTTGCATGCCGGGCACTCGATGACTTCTCGGCGATCCTGTTTCGGCTTTGGCTTCACGCGCCACTTGCTCGTTACCTCGAAGACGACGTTCATTTTCTTCATGTGCTCGATGAACGAGTCTGCGCGGGCTTCTGCGTGCTCAAGGCTTTGGCGCTCCCACTTTGGGCATAGGGCCAGAACGTCCTTCGCCTTGTGGCCTCCGATGCAAGGTGTCATATTCGGCTCCCCGGCAGCGCGGCCTTTGTTCATGCACTCCGAAGCCCCGCACCCGAGGGCGCAATAGTCGGCTTTGAAGTTCCCCGGCTGCGGCTTGTAATGAACGCAGTAGTTCCGGTCGTGGTCGATGGTTCGTTGCCGTGTCTCGGCGTCTTCTTTGGATTGTTCGGTGTTCATAAAGTCGGCGTCCCTCTCGCCGCGAGCGTAGGCGTCCCCCTCTTCGGTTGCGCTGCCTTCATATGGGCAAGGAAACGGTCATAGTACGATACACCGTCCTTTTTTTCGCGTAGCTTTAGCGGGGAAAGAAAGTTTCGGGACCAGAAGGACTCCGCCCGCGCCCACTCGCAAACCTTCGCGATTTCGTCCTCCGCTCTTTTGTCGTTCTCGGCCAGCATGTCGAAGCAACGTCCCCAGGATTGGCGAGAATACTCGGAGAGTGCCGGAGGGGGATCAATGAGCCCCGCGAACCAGTCGGCCATCTGTAGGCCCCATTCTGACGCCGCACGGGCATGTTTAGACTTCCCGTTGACGGGGAGGAGATCGGATTGCACCGGAAGTGCCTTTCGTTTGTTCCAAAGTGCCACGGCCTCCGCGGAGGCTTTCGCAATATCCGAGTCCGGCTTCAGGCGTGATGCCGATGGGCCGTCCGAATCACAATCTCGGCAGACGACGCAGGGGCGGTTGTAGAGCACCACCTCCAAACGAGACGAGCCGCAGAAGGGGCAGGGGAGCTTGATCATTTAGCCCTCCAGCATTCCGTGAGCCGTAAAAGGGGCAAAAGCCAAATGCAATTCGTCTCCGGTTCTGAAAACCAAGAACCAGCCTTCCGAGAGGATGAAATTGTTGTTCGCGAAATTGCGCAGCGACTCACGCGCCGATTCTTTTGCGCCCTCCACCGTTACGAGTTCCTTGATGTCTCTGTACCCAAGATTGTTCATCAGCGGCACGCATTTCTCAAAATCGAACTCGCCAAGAATCTTCTCTGTCTGCTTCGAAATTGTTTCGGGTGATAGCTGTTTCATGCCTTGCGTATTGCGCAATATCTGCGAACATGCAAGAGCACATTTTGATGAACCGATGAACGCCCCGAAACTTTTCAGCTTGCACGCCATGTAGGAATCGGGGAATCTGCGCGCGTTCGCAACGGGAGTAAGAACCTGAAGCGCGCTTTAGATGACAACCGCGATTACAATTTCAAACCCGTTCGGGAGCCCGCAAGGGCGGCGCATGGTTGTCGAATCTATTTCGCGCTTTCTTACCCCGAACGGGTTTCCTTTTCCCACCATGCCGTTCGTGGCCCGTGGTATGGCCGTTGGCGAATCGTCAAATTCTCCCGGCGTCATCGTGGGAAACAGCCTGCGGGGGCGTGGTGCCCGCAACTGCGAAATGTCAGGGCTCTGTCACACGGAAGCGACAACCCTGCGAAGCAAGGCTGAGATCGCCTTGCGGGAGATGTTTTAGCCGAACCGAGCAAATGATGGTTCGGGCGACATCCCCCGAGCCGAAAAAGCCGTTGTAGGTGGGGAGAAAAGCTACGCTTGGCTCCAAAAGAATGAGGTTCGCGGTTCCTTAAATTCCTCTGTTCACAAGACAGGGGAAAGCTTCCGCTTTCACCAAAAGAATGAGTTGTTCTGATACTGAAACCCTTACCTACCACGACCATGAGCCGCAGGAGCCGATGAACCGAGGGTACTCACGTCCGGAGAAACAATGGTCTGCGCGGTGTTCGGCGTGTGAAGGTAGCGGGCTGGTGAGGTCGGCGGTCAGCGGGAACTACGTCCCGTGTCCTCGGTGCTGCGAGTGAAGTTCCCCGTTGACGGGAGCGCCTTGCTATATCGTTATGAACGAGCTACCAAGGTGCATGTTCAAGATACTTTCAACATGCAAGGGCGGCGGGTACATGTATTGCCGCACTGAGCCTAAGCACCCCAGGTCCAATTCCAAGGGCCTCTACCCGCTGCATCGCGTTGTGCTGGAAAACAAACTTGGGAGAATGCTTCTTCAGACCGAGCACGCCCACCACGTTGATGAAGACAAAAGCAACAACTCTCCCGAAAACTTGGAGGTAAAAACTTTACGCGAGCATGCATCAATGCACGCCGTGAATCGCAGACCAGAACCCCAAGAGTTTATATGCCCCAAGTGCAAAACAGTTTTCTTGGTGAAGCCTCACATTGGAAGGCTTAGAGCGAAACGGAGCAAGAGCGGCGTGATTTTTTGCTCGCGATCTTGCGGGGCCTCGGGTTAGCTGCGCTCCTCCGCCAAAAGTGGGCTTTAGAACGTCACACACGAACTATGCCCACACTCCGACACCTCCTGAACGAAATCCGCGATGAACTGGATTCCCGGCAAATCGTCGTAGCCTTCAAGGTCGCACACGGAGGAGTCGAAATCCTCGCTGAAGACTACGCGGCGCTTTTGATCGCGAAGCGCGAGCTTTCACGGCACGGGATTGAGGTTTCAAAAACAGCCGTTGACACAAAGGAAGCCATCGCGCAGAATCCGCGCACAGTGAACCAACGACCGCGACCATAAATTTGCCGAGGCCCTTGCTGCCCCGAATTGCACGGGGCTAAGTCCTGGGCCGAGGCGACTGCTTTCTGCCGAATGCTCGGTGGGCGTACATTTTGGGAATGATACCCGCTCACCTACTTTTGTCGGCAGGAACTTTCTGGTCGTAGCTTAACTTGGTAGAGTCTGCGCCTTGGGAGCGTGGGGTCCGGGTTCAAATCCCGGCGACCAGACCAATTCCCAAATTTGCCTTCTGGTGTAACGGCAGCACATGCGGATTTGGCCCGCAGAGACGCAGGTTCAATTCCTCGGGAGGCAACTTTCGGCACACGCACCCGCAAACACGTCCGCGAACCTTTCAATGCGGCGTGGGGTGATATTGGCAAGCACACCCGGCATTCCCCCTGTTTTAGCCGGGAGATAGCAGGCTCGATACCTGCCAGCCGCAACTTGCCCGTTGACGGGACGCGCAGGAATTGCGAAGCTCTGGCAATGAATCAGACCGCCGAAACCGACCCGAATTGCATTTCCTACTGGTTTCCATTGATCGAGAAGGCAGGGTTGCCCGTACCGCGCACGGTAATCATCCCCGTAGAAGACGCCGGGATTTTGGATTGGGTTTACGAAGGCACGCCCGAGAACGCACCCGTAAAGCTCTTTGGGCGGATCGCCGAAGAGGCCGAGAAACTCGGCTACCCGGTGTTCCTCCGCAGCGGGCACACGAGCGGAAAACACGAATGGAGGGACACATGCTTTCTGCCGAACAAAGAGGCCATTCCCGAGCACGTAGCGGGCATCTGCCAATACTCGGAAATGGCGTCCATGCTCGGACTCCCATACAAGGTCTTTGCCGTCCGCGAACTTCTCCCGACCATGCCTGCGTTCACGGCATTTCGAGGGATGCCCATTTGCCGCGAGTTTCGGTTTTTTGTGAACGACGGCAACGTGTCCCATTTTCAACCGTATTGGCCTCCGGATTCGATTGATGGGCACACGGATGATCCGCTATGGCGGGAGAAGCTATCCGCGATGAACACGCTTGACGCCGTGAGCGAGTTCCCCGTGCTCATGGAGCTTGTGGTGAAGGTCAGTGCAGCAGTGCCGGGATTCTGGTCTGTTGACCTTCTCGAAACCGAACGCGGCTGGTACATCACGGATATGGCGAAGGGCGATGAATCTTTCAGGTGGGAGCCGTAGAATTTAGCATTGCCACACACCCACGCTTCACATTCAATGCGAACTCTTGCATGTCCCTGCTCTCCATCTTCAATCTCCACTCCTTAAAGGACATTGAAGGAGCGATCAGCAGGGGACTTGCCCCGATCCAACAGCAACTCAAAACCATGTCCTCAAAAATCCAGCAATTCTCTGAAGCAGTAAACGCGCAGTTCGAAGCCATCGGCAAATCCGTCACCGGCATCGCCGAAGACGTGAAGGCCCTGAACGATGAAATCGCCAAGCTCAACGCAGAAGGCGGCGTCATCAGCGAGAGTGACCAAGTGCTCCTCGACGGCATTCAGGCCAAAGGCAAAGCCTTGGAAGACCGGCTTGCAGCCCTCGACGCGCAGACCGTTCCGCCGAATCCGGGTGATCCCGTTCCGCCGACCGAGCCCGAGACTCCGACCGCGGAGTAGAAGTTCTCAGAAACAAGCAACGCATCCGAGTCCGCAAGGGCCGCCCCAATCGAAGGGGCGGCCCTTCGTCATTCACGGGAAGGGCTCAGGAAGCGCCATAAATGCCAGCCAGCGCGTTTTTCCTCCACAAAAGGCCGGATACCCCCGAAACCGGATGCCGCCCCGATACGGGGGCATGAATACAGGACTCGTCTCGTTGTTTCTGACGCTCGGTGCCGTTCTGTCCGGTGGCGGCCTCGTTAGCTTCCTTGTGTGGCTGCTCATCTTCGCGCTTGTCGTGTACTGCATTTTTCTCGTGCTCGGGATGCTCCCCCTGCCAGCCACGGTTAAGACCATCGCGACGATCATCGTTGCCATCGTTCTCCTCATCGTGCTGTTGAACCACCTCGGGATAGCGATCTAAGGGACGCGCAATAATTGCGAAGAAAAATATTGACGAACCGCCCGTCAACGGGTTGAATGTCTGCGCAAATGAAAGCCATCGCAGACTTCCTTGTGTACGCCGCAGTAGTGCTGTTCATCGCAGCCATTTTGCTCGCCCAGCCGTTTATGGAGGCGAGGACGTACAACCGCGTTACGGGATCGAACGTGACGACGTGGGACGCGATTTGGCTCGACCTCAGAGTTCAAGCGGAGCCTTCCAAGACCATGAAGTAATCAATCCTCACTACGGCATAAGTTCGCCCCGCCGTTGCGGAGGAAGTAGGGGCCTTTATGAGCAATCAGCGATCTTTGAAAATCCACGCGTGAACCTACCCGGAGAAAAACCGGAAGCGCTACGGGCCACCACGGAACCCCTCTCCCGTGTCCGATGCGAACTTTGAGATGGGAACTTTTTCGGGGAGTGGAGAAACTAGCCTCGGGTGGTCGCGCCACCTGCCGGAGCGAGTCTTAGGGGCTGTCGAAGCTGACGACCCAAGCCCGGCGTGCAGGTGAAACCCCTGCCTCCCCGACCATTTTCAGCGGCAAGGCGCAGGAGAGGCTTCAGTCTCGGAGAGAGCTAAGCACGAGACCCGCCGACTAACCAAAACCCGAAAGGGAGTCCTACTAGCGCCAGTTCGCGAACGGACAGGCTAACGCCAATTTGGAGAAAAGCGCGGTGAACGCTCCTAGTGTCTCCTGTGCCTCCGCTGGGAAACAAGTTTGGGTTCCGGGAAGTTCAATGCAGCAGAGCCGAAGATACGGGGATGCACGAAAGCCAACCGTTAGCCGTGATTCGCTCCGGTGGAGACGGTACTTAAGCCAACAGAAACTCTGGCGAGGGCGACAACGCGGCTTCGGCCCCGGAACCCATTCCTTTCTTTTGAGTTGAGTATCGGGTAGCGATGGCCCTGCCGAAAGGGATCAAGCCCCTTGGCTGGTCTGAAAGAATGCCAGTGCCGGGCTCCCTGAGTAGATGGAGAGACGCAGCAATGAGCGTCGCAGCTTTCTATCTCAAGCCGAAGCCTCCCTTGGTCTCCGCCGCGACCCCGGTACTCAACCCAGAAGGACCGTTCTTTGAAGTTTCAGTTCAGAAGAACGCGCCCGATTTGAAAAAGCGCATACCGATTTCAAGCCATGAAATACGAACTCACCCGAACCAAATCCATCCACGAAGTCCTCCACGTCTTCGCCGACAGCCCGCACGAAGCACTCAAGGCAGCAGAACGCGGAGACGGCATCCTCGTGAAATCAACCCCGCAAACCCGAGTTGACGACAGCTTAATTCGAATTGGCCAGGACGGCGTCCCAGTTACCGAGTTCACCCGAGAGGCCGCGTGCGAGAACTGTGAAATCACAATCTTCGAAGGCGAAGAATACAAGATGACGGAGGACGACTGCTACCTGTGCCCGAAGTGCGCAGCAGCGTGCCAGGAGGCGCAGGAGTAAAACTCGGCCATGAAGCGCATTCTTCTTATCATTGCGGTTTCCGCATTCATCGTGGCCTGTTCAAGTCAAAACGAGCAACAGCCCTTGCCTGATGACTTCACACTGGAGTCAGTGTCGGAGATTCGCGGAAACACGTACAGAGTTGTTCTACACAAGCCAACCGGCCAGCGATACGTCATTGCAGGCCGATCTAATGGAATCGCCATCACCCCACTTCTTCAACCGACCACAAAATGAACCACCCCCACGAACTCATCCCCATCCTGAAGCGCGAAATCGAGATCGAGAAGATCAAGGCCGATGGAATCGAGAATTTGCTCAAATCCGGCGCGTTCCTCACAAATGGTGAGACCTTCTCCTTCCTTACAAGGCACGGGCTACTTCATGCCTCGCATGTCATGGCGGCCAAAATCAAAGAACTGGAGACACAACCCGAATGAGCGCCACACTACTATTTTTCACCCTATTGGGTGCGGCTCTGATTGTGTTCGGAATTATAGGTTTATTGCAAAGGCCCATCACAAAGCAGGACATCGCTACCATCATAGAAACCGTTGAAACAGAAGGTCCGATTGAAGGTCCAGAGCTTCGCGCCATGCTCAGGGAAAAAGGTATCCGGCTATCCATTTTCAGGTTTTATTCTGTGATGGCGACCCTTGAGGAAACGAAGTGTCTCGTAGGTTTCTTGAGAGAAAACCCAGACGGATTCATTCGCAGGGTGTACCACGCCTATAAATTTTAGTTCTTGTCCTTTCGGACAAAAAGGCCATAAAGGGCGGCAACCTACAGCAACGCCACGAACTAAAACACTCCACGAACTACTTCAATGACCGGACTTCTCTCGCCAAATGTCGCCAGCTACCCAGGCAACCCGAACGGAGTTTCGACGACCATCATTGACGTAACTCCGGGAACGATGGTGTTCGACACCACCACGGGCGCGCTCTATCGGAAGGTATCTCCTCGGGGCGACAATACGCTTTTCGTTTTGATTGGCACGAACAAGGCGTTCGCTGAAAACTTCCTCGCGTACGACACCACGGATCAACTTGCGACCCTCACGGCAACGGGTCTCGTGCGGGCAACCACGGGCAACCTCCTGCATCACATCTACACTCCGGGAGGCAATGTGCTCGGCAGTTGCGCCCTCGGTACGCAGACGATTGCCGTCGCGATGGCAGCAGCCGGGTTGGACATTTCCGGCGACCAGACGGACAACGACGGAAACGAGATTTTCACCAACTTCGCAGGAGCGACCGGGCGCCCGTTCATTGTGGGGCTTGACCCCGCCTTTTTCTTCCAAGTTCAGTTCACCGCGGCGAACGTCTCGGGCTCCGACACGTTCTACGCTGGCCTCCGCCGCGCTGAAGTGAACAACGCCGCGGTCGGTTCTTACGCAGACTACGCTTGCATGGGTTGGGTTGCTGCTGCCGCCGCCGCCGCCCTGAACACGATGACCCGGCTGAACGCTGGATCGGCGACAAACACGGACACCACGCAAACCCTTGCCGATGGCGTTGCCTACACGGTTCGCATCAATGTCTCGGCGGCGGGAGTGGTGACATTCCAGCACGACGCCGCAGTTCCCGGCACGCTCGCGGCACCGACCGCCACTCAGGCGTTCACGTTCGACAATGGCGACCCCGTGATTCCGTTCCTTCACTTCCTGCAAGGCTCTGCCGCTGACACCGGAGCGGTTACGATCCAGAATTGGGCCTGCGGGTATCAGTAAAAAGGGCTCCCGAAAACCACGGGGATGGCCTTTCGAAAAGTTCTTCTCATCGAAGACGTTTCCACCGAAGCGGAGATGCACGGTCGGCTCTTGAAGATGGCTGCCAGCTTGTTCGAGGGGAAGTTGAAGATCGACAACGCTGGGACGTGGCGCGAGGCCGTTGAGCACGTCGAGGCCGCGGAGGCTAAGGGCGATCCGTACGACGCCATATCCTGCGATTTAGGGCTCCCGGATACGGGTGGGCCGGATGACACGATTCTGCGCCTGGCGGAAGTTTCTAGGCAATGGCCACCCATCGTGGTTGTCACCGGCCACCTTGACCAGCGGCTACGGGTGAACGCGCTGCTTGCGGGCTGCGAGGCTGTGGTAGGCAAGGACGAACTCAGCTCGAACGTTTCCTTCCTGTGGAGGCGACTCCACGACGAGGCTTTCAAACGAACCATCCCCCGAACATGATGCCACCTACGGAACCTGGAGGAGAACAGTCGCATTCGGACCCTAAATGGGGCCAGCACACGACGGACGAGAACAAGATCGTTCTGACGCTGAGCAAGTTCATAACCCTCATCGTTTCCGTCATCGGCTCGGCAATCGGCTTGTTCGCCGGGTACTACGACCTGAAGACGAGTAACACGCAGCTCAAAGAAGAGGTGGCGATGATCCGCAGGGACATCCAGTCGCAGAACGGTTCCCTTTGGTCAGTGTCCGAAATGCGCGAGTACGGCTCCCAGCTTCGCGACATGAACGGGGACGCTGCGAAACCGTTGAAGGTGCCGAGCGTTTACGAGGTTCGAACCGCACTCGGGAAATGATTATCTCTCCGTGGTCTCGCCTCGGTCTGCTGGTATTCGCGGCAGTGATCCCGGTATGGGTGAAATTTTTTACGCTTGAAGCAGACTACACGCTGCGCGGGCTCGCCATCGCAATATTGGAGAGCCTAAACATGGGCATCCTCATTATCATTGCCCGAACCCGAAACCCTCTCGTTGACGGGGAGGACCAGGCTAAGCCCATTGATGTGAAGGCCGAGATCGTGCCACCCAAGCCCCCGCTGCCGGGAAATCCGACCTTGCCAGAGCAGAAGAAATAGCGCAAAAACTGCGGCACATGAAAACCGCTCTGCTTTTGCTCCTCCTGCCGGTCATCCTCACCGGCTGCTCCACCACCGAGACCTTCAGCAAGGACGGGAGTGTAACCTCCCGGACCCGCTCCCCATCGCCTGAGACGTGGACGACGATCAACTCCGCAGTGGGCATCTTCGGGAAGGCTGCCGTTGAGGGGTGGGTTGACCAGATGACGGAGCAACAGAAATGGGAGAGGGGGCAGAAGTGAGCGAACTAAATCGGCATCAGCAGGTTCAGAACACGCTGACGCGAAGGTTTCGCGCCGAGGAAAGGGCGTGCAGGCTGGTTTCAACCCCCGTCTTGGAAGTCGTCAGTGTTGATGAACTGCTTTCACGCATCGACCCACAACGCTGGATTCAGCGTAAATACGCTTGGATGAAACCCGTGAACGCCAAATGAGCCGAATTATCTGCGTTCTCGGAGGCGAGGGTTTTCCGGTAAAAGTCGAGCAACACGACGACCTGCGCGTTACATTCACGGCAGACGCCGATGTGGACGCCGATGGAAGCAACGGAGTCTTCGGAAAGATCGCAGCCTACATGTGGGGCGACAAAGGAAGCGACTTCCTAGCGAACGGAGGCATGCGAATGGTCAACGGAGAGGTGCGCTTCTCGGAAACGTGGGGCAGGGACATCGTTCTCCACGATGGAGACGCACCGATTGTCTGGCCGGGCGGGATCATCGCCAGCAAAACGGCCTACGTCATCAAAGGCGCGGACAGGAACAAACCGGACGCCTACCTTGACTCCGAAACGGTTCCCTACGTGGTCGTGTCTCCGCTGGTCCGGCAACGGGCGAAGGGTGTCATCCTCGGATGCTTCGCAACGGCAAGGAACAAGCAGAACGGCAAGACGGTTGACTGCATGGTGGGCGACATCGGCCCGAGAACGAAAGCCGGGGAGATAAGCATTGAAGCTGCCCGAAGACTCGGCCTGAGCCCATCCCCGCGCCACGGCGGCACCGATGAGCGGATCATCGAGTACACTCTCCACCCAGGACGCGAGGCGAATATCAACGGCGTTCAGTACCACCTGATGCCAGCATGACGATCATCATCGGGGCATGGACACTACCGGCAATCGTCACGGCTATGGCGCTGGGAATGATGTTCCGGCCCTACACGCACCCATACCAGTTCGGATGGGTGCACAGGATAGGCTGGATTTACCCGATCATCGCTAGCTGGTTCGGGTACGGGATTTATCTCTGGATGACGGAGGGAAAGTGAAGCGAGGAGCCCCCTTGAAGCGCAAATGCAGCATCCGAGATGGATACCTGCGGAAGCTGAAAGAAAGAGGCACCAAGCTCGTTCCCGTGACGCGGAACACCCCTCGCGGCAAGGCGGTGCTCGGGTTCAAGAAACGGAAGCCGCTGAAGAAGGTTTCCAAGGCGCAACGGCACCGGCTGCAAAAATACTTCGCGGTTTCCAAAGCGTTTTTGGAATTGCCGGAAAACCAGTGGTGCCGCATCTGCGCGGTGAGGGGACTGCCACTCAATCGCAGCACAGAGACGCACCACGCCAGAGGCCGCAGCAACAGGCTTTTGACAGATACGCGATTCCTGATCGCTAGCTGCTTCCATTGTCGTCTATGGCCCCACGAGAACCCCAAGGAAGCGCGCAGGCTCGGGGTTCTGGCCGAAATCTGGGAATGGGGAGTCTACCCCGAACCTGATTCGGAAAAACTTGCGTAACGCAGAACTTGCGAATAGAGTCCGGCATGACGTTCGCAGAAGAGTTAAAAGAGTTCCGAGATAAACACAGCCTAAGCCAGTTCAAGCTCGCGGAGATAATCGGCGTATCCCCTCGGACCCTGTGGGGCTACGAGGACGGGCAGAACGCCACGGAGATCAAGCAGCAGGGGGCGCGATTCGCGATGCAGGAATGGGCGAGAAAAAATATCGCAAAATCTGCTAGACAGTGCGCAAAACCTGCGAAATAGTCGGGGCGTTATGAACGACACCGTTTCTCAAAAGGTTTGCTCCGATTGCGGGCAAAATCACATGCACCAAATCGCTGACTACCCCGACGGGTCGGATGTTTTCGCGAGGATTGAAATTTCACAAGCAATCGCGTTTGCCCCAATCCCGATGGGGACCAAGGGGCGCGTGAGTGGACACTGCGATGATGGTCGCGCCTGTATTATTTTTGAAGTACCGGGAGGCAGTCACGCGTTCCACCAACCAGAGGTTTTCCTGACCACGCGGGTTGCAGGGTCAGTCGAACCCGTCAACGGGACGCCAAGCCGCGAGCACTACGCAGCCGCCCAGAAGTACCTCACCGAGCACTTCGGAACCAACTGGAAGACGCCACAGCTTGACGCGCTGGCGAAGCGTTTCGCGGAGGCAGGGAAGTGAAGATCATATTCTGCTTCTTTTTAGCGCTTGGAAACTCAATGTGTTTTGGTGCGTGCTTGGCAGACGCGATTCGCGGGGAAAGCATTGCATTTAATGCTGGCCTCGGACTGCTTTCCGGCAGCATCGTGGTCGCCTCGATCTTTGTAGCTGTAAAAGCGATTGAGCAGGAGGGCCGGGAATGAGCAGCCAACGCCTCTACCGAACCGACCACAACCGAGGAATACGCAAGGCGCACTGCGGAAAGCGGCAGGGATCAACCTTCCTGCCGGAAGGAACCTCAAAACTCATCATCGCCGCTTGTACAGTCTGGGAGCGCAAACGGTACGGGATGGCATTCAACGACGCACCGCACCCTCTGAACGCGCAGGAACGGGCAAAACGAGGGATCAAGTAAATGAGCGACGAACCCGAAATCCTTCCACCCGAACCGAAGACGATAACCATCCCTTTGCCGGAAGGGATGACCCCCGCCCGCAGGGAGGAGGTGGCCAACGAGTTCCGCATACTCACGAACGCGATATTGGTAAGCATGGGCGTGCAAGAGTTGAGCCCATTGTTCGCACAGCGTAGCGCGGCAGCCATCTCTACGGCGGCGGCATGCAAGCAGACGATGACACTGGCGGAAGAGGAAGCGGCAGCGAAGGCGATCAAGGGGATCAAGGCACTCGTGAAAGAACTCAAAGCACAGAGCGAGGGATTCAAGGCGCCGCTCAACGCCACCCGCCTGACAATCATCGACCTGTTCAACAAGGGCTCCGAACCGCTTGAAAAAGCCGCTGCTCGGTTGCGCTCAATGCTGGATGCTCGGGAGCTTAAAAAGCGTCAGGATGCGGAACGGACAATGCGCGAGGCCGAAGAAGCCCGGCAACGGCAAGAGAAAGAGCGCAAGGATGCCGAAGAAGCCGCCGCCCGCCTTCAACGCGAACAAGAGGAAGCCGCCAGCAAGGCGGAACAGGCCCGCCGTGAAGCAGAAAAGGCCGCCAAAGCCGCCGAAGAGGCAAAAACGGACAAAGACCGCGCCGCCGCCGAAAAACAAGCCAGGGAGGCCGCTGAACGCGAACGGAAGGCCAAGGACGAACAGGCAAGGATTGCGGCGGAACAGGAGCAGGCGGCAATGGAAGCCGAAATGGCCGCCATGCTGCCCGCGCCGCCCGCACCTGTCGGGATCGTCCACGCCTCCGGGCACAGCGTCAGGATGCAGCGCGATTACGAGATTGTCGGCAGGAACGAATTGGAGCAGCAGGTCTCGCTACAAGAGTTCGTCAAAGCCGGGCACGGGTTCTTCACCAACATCGAACCCCGCCGAGCCGCCATGCTCGACAAGCTAAAAACAAACCCGAATGCGTTTGACGGGTTGAAGTGCATCCGCGTGTTCGATAAACCAATCAGTTCCTTCCGTTAAAATGCCCTCGTTCAACAAAGTAATGATCATCGGGAACCTCACCAGAGACCCGGAAATGAGGTTCACCCCCAAGGGCACCGCGATTGCCGATATCGGCCTCGCCGTGAATCGCAACTACACCACCGAGAGCGGGGAGAAACGTGAGGAAGTGACCTTCATCGACGTGACGCTCTGGGGGCGCGTGGCAGAGATCGTCGGAGAATACTGCCGAAAGGGGAAACCGCTCTTCGTGGAGGGCTATCTCAAGCTCGATAGCTGGGACGACAAGGCGACGGGCCAGAAGCGCAGCAAACTCAAGGTGGTGGGCGAAAACATCCAGCTCCTCGGTGGCCGAGAAGGAGGAGGAGACTACTCGGGCCAAGAGGAGAGCAACACTGGCCGCAATCCCGGACGCCATGCCAGCTCATCCGCGCCACCACCGCGCCGACCGCCAGCGCAACAGCATCGCCCACAAGACCCCGACCTTGATCAACCCGCCGACGATCCTCCGTTTTGATTTATGAACCGACTGCCAGTCCAATCCTCCCAAATCCACGCCATCGGCTACGACGCCGCGAAGCAAATCCTTGAAATCGAGTTTGCCCGCCGAGGAGACCCGAAAGAACAAGGCTCAACCTACCAGTACGCCAACGTACCCGCCGAGATTCACCGGCAACTGATGGCGGCAGAGTCCAAGGGCAACTACTTCTCGACGCACATCAAGCCGAAGAAACTGATCTACCCGTTCACCAAAGTTCACCCGAAAACCTAACCAGACAGGAGAAAACAAATGTCAGAACCCACCAGCCCGCCAACGGGAGACATCCACATGTGCATGGCCGCAATCATGCGCGGCGTATCGGCCATCGAGAAGAACCAGCGAAACGAGCAACAGCGTTTCAACTTCCGGGGCATTGACGACGTTATGAACGCCCTGCACCCGATTTTCTCGGCTCACGGGGTTGTGTGCGTCCCGTTTGCGGAGAAGATTGAAACCCGCGTTTTCCCCAAGGGAGAGGCAGGCAAGTTTCTGTTTCAAACCATCGTCACAATCGTCTACCGATTCACGGCGGCGGATGGTTCGTTCTTGGAAGCAAAAATCTTCGGTGAGGGTTGCGACTCGGCAGACAAATCAACCGCGAAAGCTTTGAGCGCGGCATACAAGGCCGTCATGCTTCAAATCTTCGCTATCCCTACAGCGGACCTTGAAGACGCGGACCTTCACCCGCCGACAATCATGCCTCGCGAAGAGCTTCAGAGACGCGCAGAGGCCCGCGACCGAGCCGCCATGACGGAAATCATGGAGCAGCACCTTTCGGACGCCCAGCTAGCAGAGAACGAAGCGGAGAAGAAGCGGCTTCAAGGGTTGGCGTCTGAAATGCGGTGCAAAATAGCAGACCTCGATGCAACGCCCGCCGATGCCGCAGCAGCCCCAGAAAGCGGGGCAACGGAGCCATCGCCGGAGCGGGGGAAAGCAGAACACACGGCCAAGATCGGATGGCGCGAAATCGTTGTGCACACGGGGCAAAAACTGAAGGGGAAAACCCTGGCGGAGTTGTTCGATAGGGAAGACCTGAAAGCCTGCCAGGACCTCATGGGCTGGTGGATGCAACGCGGCGGGTACATGGAGCGCGTATCCGGCCAGATTCAGGGTCACAAAGAGAAGAAGCACGGCCCGCCTATGGAAGAGGACTTGGCGCTCTACAACGGCATCAAGCAGGCGGCTGAGTACCTCGACGAGCGCGCCTCGAAGGAGGGCAAATGAGCTGGATCACAACCTTTACGGGCAGGAAGTGGCACCTGATGGAGCCGCGAGAGGAAGATGTACACATCAGCGACATTGCCCACGCGCTGAGCCTAACATGCCGCTACGGTGGCCACTGCAAGGAGTTCTACAGCGTGGCCCAGCACTGCGTCATCATGTCTGATGTGCTCCTTGCAAAAGAAGGCAGGGACGTTGCCATGTGGGCGCTTCTTCACGATTGTGCCGAGGCATACCTTGGTGACGTAGTGCGCCCCCTGAAGCACTCTCTGCCGGACTATAAGAAGCTGGAGCGGCGAACCGAGGCAGTCATTTTGCGGGGTCTATGCGTTCCGCACCCTTCCAAAAGCACATGGGAGATCGTGAAGCACTACGATAACGTGATGCTGATGACCGAGCGCCGCGACCTGATAAACCACAACGGGGAGCCATGGGAGTGCGATGCCATCCCGTTGCCCGGAATCATCGATCCGGTTTCGGCTCTGGTAGCAGAGGATCAGTTCCTTGCGCGCTTCGACCTTCTTTTGGGGGATACGATGTGAAGACGCTCATTTCGGTTGACCCAGGATCGAGTGGCGCAATCTGCGTCCACGACGGAACCGAAGTCCACGCCCACCCGATGCCAGAGACACGCGGGGACTGCATCAAGCTCCTGGTGTGCATTGCGCTGAAAGCTGGCCTCAACCCCATCGTCGCCTATCACGAGAAGATCAACGGGTTCATCCCCGATGGCGGGCCTTCGATGATGTTCCAGTTCGGGGCATCCTGCGAGCGGGTGAGCTGCATCCTTGAAACGCTGGGCATCCGCATTATCGAGGTGACACCGCAGGCATGGATCAAAAGCCTGGGGTTGGGCAGCAAGGGACTCATGGCCGTGCCGAAGCCGCCGAAGGGTGCAAAGAAGGAAGAGAAAGCCCGATTCAACGAGCAGAACGCAGAGGCGATAAAATCTGCGAAGGACTACAACGCGCGGCAGAAAAAGGAATGGAAGCTCAAGTTGAAGGACACCGCCCAAAAGCTATTCCCCAAGGCCCACGTGACGCTCAAGACCGCAGACGCGCTCCTAATCCTCGAATACGCCATGCGGCAAGAGGGCGGTGGGCAGCAGATCGTCGCCGGGAGCAAACCCAACCGTGAGCCCGCTGCCGGGGATTCTCCCGAGCTTCCATTTTCCAGCACATGCCAAACGCAGAAGTAATCCACTACCGCCGCCAAGGGTACGACATTGACCGCGCCCAAGAACTCCAAAGCACGCTTCGAAAGCTCACCTCGCGGTTACTCGTGGAGGGCACACTTGAAGACGCTCGGCACCGGCAAGCGTTCCACTCGAAAAGGCAACGGGAGAAGCTGAAACGGGGAAGGAAGACCGGACCGAAGCACTTCAACAAAGGGGCGCACAGGTTCACGCTGAAAGAGGAGGCGAAATAGCATGGAGCCTTCACCCGAGGACATGCGCAGGGCCACGGCAGAGCGGTTGATGCCGCAAGCGCCGGAAGCCGAGAAAGGGCTGCTTTCCAGCATCATGCTGAAACCACGAGAAACGCTGGCGGCCTGCCACGCGGCGGGCTTCAGTCCGCAAATGGTTCAGGAGGCGCCGAGGCTCACCGCGTACCGCCGGCTGCCAGATCCGCCGCTGGTGGTCGTGCCGTTCGAGCCGATGATCGTGGTCTGCGTATCGCCGAACGAGCCGGCGCGCGTGCCCTGGCCGG
>JAJDFE020000599.1:0-20355 GCA_021527465.2 Geoglossum glabrum | reverse complement strand
CCCTTCGCAACTATGCTGACTTGATTGTCCTCGACGCTGGCTGCGGAATGTCGCCGTGGATTGAACGTATGTGGACCGCTGCATTGCATATCCTTCTCGTAGCGACGCCTGAAGCTGGATCGCTGGTAGACGCCGGAAGGCCAGAAGCGGTCCAAGCTGAAAGTGAGCATTGAGGCCATTCAGTTCTTGGATTCGAACTCCGGTGGCGGCGGAAATCAGGAACAGCAGAGCTCGGAAGGGCAGCAGCAACAGACTGAACAGGCTGCAGCAGGTCCGGCTTACGATCCTAACGTGTCGTTCTGACCTGGCCCTGGGAATGAGAGGGGTTCGTACGGTTGCCTAGATACGAGTTCATAGTTCCTGGCCCGATACTAGGGTATCGGCAGACGACCAGGAAATCGATGTTCCACCCGAAAGAACGTGAGCGGTCGAGAAAGTACGGTCAGTTCAAGCAAAACGTCTTGTTGCTATCCATGGAGGCCGGCATGAGGAATATGGCTAGGGCGACAAAAGACCGGCCGCCACGTCTTTCGGTGATCGTGTATTGGAAGAAGGAGCCTCGTCTGGATTGGAAAAATGTCTACGGCGGCCTGGAAGATGCCATTTTCTACGAGTGGGATCGGCACGTAAAGCCGGGAGCGCATTCAGACGTTCACTGGGACTCTGGAAAAGAAGAAGTTCTGGTTATCGTTGAGCTTGACTCTTAAAAATAAATAGGTATACTGGTTTATCTCTAATGAGAAACCTTCCTCAGCGCTGGTGCATTAACTGTAAAAGCGAGATAACAAAGCCTTACTCAACGAAAGTCTGCCAGCTTAGCTGCTGGTATCAATTTATAACCAAGCCTCTTCTCAAGAAGAATTGCCTGACCTGTAATGTTGAATTTTCGCATAAGAGAAATCAGAGGAATAGGCGCTGGTGTTCCCAAAGGTGCGCGAAGAAATACAAGTCTCCGGTAGTAGATAAAAATTGCGAACAGTGCTCTAAGGTATTTACCCCTTGGTATGCTGGCCAGCGCTTCTGTTCGCAAAAGTGCGCAAGAAAGTGGAAAAAGCTTCATAGCAACCGGCCAAAAGCAAATTGTGGTGTTTGCAAGGCTTCCTTTTTCCCTAATAGAAAACCCAAGAAGCTGGGGGTGCTGTTTTGCTCAATGGGTTGCTATGGAAAATACCTTAAGATTCGGTATGAAAAGACACATAAGACAAGCTGCCTATTTTGCAAGAAACGATATGTAATTCCACCTCATACTAGAGTTAAAGAAACAAGGAAGTTTTGCTCCAGGTCTTGCATGTTCAAGTACTGGGCAAAGAATGCAAAGACTGGAGCTATGAGCATTGAGGAGGGGATTTTCAACGTTGGCTTAAGGGCAACAGGCGCCTGGGCTAGGAAGCACTTTAATCCATTAGCGTCTTTGACGTCTGTAGATTTTTATGTTCCGAAGCTAAAACTGTGCGTTTATGTCGATGGGGTCTATTGGCATGGTCGTGCGGAGGTTGTTCGTAGGGATAAGCGCCAAGATAAAATTCTAAAAGCCGCTGGATTTAAGGTGCTTCGAATTTCAGATATTAAAGTTCGTAAATTGGGCCCTGAAGGCGTAAAAAAACTTTTAGACAAAATTATAGGAGAATCTAAATGTCAGAAGGCGATCTAGTCCAGCACGACGCGGTCGAATCCATGGTGGATTTCGATTTCGCGGATGAAGATCAAATCATCGCAGAGATGTCCGGCCGAGTCACCGATAAGTATGTATATACGTTCAAGCAAGGAGGTCAGGACGTCACGGGGCTGTCCTTCGCCGGCACAAACTGGGCGGTACGCGAATACGCCAAGCAAGGTGAAGTCATTCGAATTGTAGGGCGTCCGGAGATCATGGTTGATCCCACCGACCACGATTACATCGTGGTTATTGTCAGCGCTCAGCGATTTGCGGTTAGCAAAGAGACCGGCAAAGAAGTTGCGCTCGATAGTACGATCGGTGTTAAGCGTCAATGGAAATTCATGGAAAAGAAGAAGTTTGATGAAGACGGCAAGCTGCTTGGAAAGGAATCTGTGATCGATCCTTTCTATGTAGAGAAGGCTATGAGCAAGGCTATCCGGAATGCCAAGCAAGCTTTGATACCTACTGACATTGTGAAAAGGTTGATTTCTAGGGCTATCGACTCAAAGAATGCCAAGACCATGCCGCGTAAGGATCAGGCTGCTCCTAATAAGCAGGCACAGCAACCCCCTCAGCAGCAAGGTCAGCAGGCAAAGCCGATCACGCCGCCAGCCGGGGCGACAGGATCCCAACAGGCGAAGCCTGCGGCGGCCGGTGGTGGACCACAGAATGCCCCGCCAACTCAAGTCGCAACGGGAGCCCAAGGCGCACCTTCTGGCGCGCCCGCTCAAACGGCCACCGCGGCGCCCGTAGTGCAGCAGCAAGCGGCGCCGGCTGCCCAAGCTGCTCCGCCCCTGCAGTCTGTTCAGCAGACGCCTCCGGCACAGACCCAGGAGATCCCCAAGGACGTGTTGGTGCAGAAGCTTGATGCGGCACTCAAGGCCGCGTTTAAGACGCAGGATGCCACGGTAGCTCGCCAAGGCCTTCAGGCGCTGACGGGTTTTGCAAATCCGGCAGATATGGTGCCTGATAAGATCAAGCAGCTTGGGAACACGCTAAACGCCGTTCTGCGCAACCAGGCTCGTATTGAAGGCAACAAGATCATCAGGATTCAGGATAACGTGGTGATGCTGCAAGGCCCTGAAGTAGCCGTGGATCCTGCCGTTGCTGGCGCGATGTTCTAAAGGAAGGAATCATGGACGAGCCTAAGATGTCCCGAGTCTCAATCCCTGAGCTCGACGCTATTATCGGCAAGAAATTTCCGGTACTAGATGACGGCCATGTGATGCTGGTCGATTACATGGGCGACGACTCATCGATCGTCCAGGCTGCACGCGTCTCATATGGGAAGGGCACTAAAAAGATCAGCGAAGACCGTGGACTGATCCGGTATCTGATGCGCAATAGGCATACGACGCCGATGGAAATGTGTCATCTCAAGCTGCGGGTCCGCGTGCCGATGGATTGCTGGCGGCAGTGGATTCGTCACCGAACGGCGCAAGTCAACGAGTACTCTACACGTTATTCCATTGCCATCGATGCATGCCAGGAAACGGCGCCACACGAATGGCGCATGCAGTCCTCGGATAACAAGCAGGGGAGCGCGGGGTTTTTCGATGAAGGCGCCGGCCAAGTTCTTTCTAAAAAAGAAAAAGAGTTTCACAAGTTGGCGCGCCAGATCTACGAGGAAAGAGTTTCCGCTGGTGTCGCAAGAGAGCAAGCGAGAAAAGATCTCCCGCTTTCGAACTATACCGAGGCGTACTGGGGTTGCTCGCTCCATAACCTACTGCACTTCCTAAGCCTGCGTATGGACGCCCATGCGCAGAAGGAGATTCGCGATTATGCGACCACTATCGGCCACGAGATTGTAAAGCGCTGGTGTCCGCTCACGTGGGAAGCATTCGAAGACTATCGGCTTGGCGCGATGAGTCTATCCAGGCTTGAGATCGATCTTCTGTGGACCATAAATAAAGATGGGGCTCAGTCAGCCTTTGGACAAGCCTGCGAATTCGGCTGGCTTGATAAAACCGAAAAGGGCTACAAGAAAAACCGAGAGCGCGAGGAGTTCGAGGGAAAGCTGAAGAAGATGGGGATCAAGATTCCATGGGAAGAACGGTAGCACATGCGAAAGATTAGCCAACGTAGAAAATCATACGAGTATCTATTCAGCCTGGGTAATTCATCTAACGGTCCAATCGGTTTTTGCGCCACGGTACGTGCCAAGAATGAGCTGGATGCGGTCGATAAGTTAAAGAATGCTATTGAATGGTTTGGTGAGCAGATAGATGCCAAGAAAGCTACCGGTCTTGGCGGTGAAACATCTGATATAGAGTATCTGAGAATTTACTTCAACGCTGCCGGAGTAACCAAGAGAGATATATTGGATATAAGCCCGGTAAAATAAAATTCGTGAAAAAAATCGCCCGTCTCAAGTGGATCGAAGAGACCTTCGGTAAAGATTTTGTATTGCCTTACCGGGTGTGTCGGGACCAGTACGACATTTTTCTGGCGATCTCCTGTTTTGAGATAGTGAAAAAAACCTGGGGCATGAGGACGGATACCAAGGAAGGCTCTACGCAAGGAATCAGCCTTCCATTTCTTCATCACGGCACGCCACAAGAAGCCGCGAAGATCTGGGATGCCCATGGGGATAAGCTGGTATATATCGTGAGCGAGAACGTCCTGCGCCGGCGCTATTCGGCGGTGGCAATCAAGCTGGACGATGAGCATGTTTTGTTTGAGTGGAATGAGAAAGAGGCAGAAATCAGCCAGCGTCAGATGTACAAGAAGCCTGAAAATCTTCGCCAGATCGTGCTTGGTCCTAATAACCTGGTATTCCCGTGGAATGGCCTTCCCGTAAGGTCTGTTCGGCCGGAATACGCGGCGGACTTAAAGTTTGATCAGGTATACGATGTGATGACACATTGCGATGTAGACGAGGCAACATTTACTCTTCGTGATGACGGAAAACTGGTGGTTTGGTAATGATTGTAGAAGGTATCCCATCCGGAGACCACGAGTGCTGGTGTCTCCTTGTCACGAAAGAGACATTTACGGAACTGTCTGGACATTTACCAGAGAAGTATGATGTGGGGCCGTTTGCCAAGAAAGGAAGCCCATATCGCTACATGATTTATCCTACAGATCTTTTTGGGATAGATTTTCAGGATAAGAGCCTCCATGTAATATCCGTGGAAGCGATCAAAAAGAAAGATATCAAGTGATCACTTACACCAAAGGAAACATTTTAGATTCCAAAGCTCAGACGCTGGCTAATCCCGTCAACTGTTTCGGAGTAATGGGGAAAGGCCTTGCGTTGGAGTTCCGTAAATGGTTCCCAGGGCTTGAAAAAGCGTACCGAGCAGCTTGTGAGGCTGGAGAAATCGGCATTGGGCGTCCTTGGGTCTATAAGGTTACTGAGGCGCGCCAGGTGCTGTGCTTCCCCACGAAGGACCACTGGAAATACCCTTCAAGGTACGAGTACGTGAAGCGTGGCCTTGAGGCAGTGAGGGAACATCACGTTTCATGGCAGATCCATTCCTTGGCGCTGCCGGCGCTTGGCTGCGGCCTGGGTGGCCTGGAATGGAGCCGAGTGAAGCCGATGATTGAAGAGTCCCTGGGCGATCTGGAGATGTCGGTGGAGGTATTCGAACCATGAACTACGAATACGAAGTTCAGGAATTTAACGTGGACAAGGATTTTGTCATCAAGAAAGTTCTAAATGAGCTTGGGTTAAAAGGCTGGAAAGTCGTTGGGATGGCGCCTCACGAAGGCTCCGTGATGGTGACGATTGTTCTTATGCGCGAGCGTGCAGAAGAGCATGTTCGATAGCAAAACGTCTCGTCCAATGAAAAATCTCTCGGTCTCTAAGATCGAGAGCTTCATGACGTGTCCTTATAACTTCGAGCTGAGTTATATCCATAAGATCCCGCGGCAGAGTTCGTGGAAGCCATTCGGCGGCACCGTCGTCCATGAGATCATCGAAATGGCGTTAAAGGAATTCGCCAGGACAGGGGTATACCCGGACTGGAAGACCATGGACGATCGCTATGAGCCTGTTTGGAAAGAAAAACAGGAAGAAGAAGAGGCAAAAGAGTCTTTCATAGGCTGGGAAGACGATCCTAAGGACCCGCTGGAGACTCTGAAGCCGGAATATCGAAAACTGGTGCGCTTGGTTCGGGAAGAGGTTCTTCCGACCATCAATCCGTGGATGCTGAATGGAAACCCGGTGGTGGAGCAGCGGATCGATCTTGAAGTCAGGACCAAGATCGGTATCTGTCCGATTATTGGGTATGTCGATCTCCTGGATGCTTCCGGTGTGCTTATGGACTGGAAGTCTACTGGCAAGGAAGTTTCCAATAGAGCAAAAGGGTCTTGGCTTCAGTTCGCGGCCTATAGCCTGTGGGCTTATCCAATGGTCGGCGAAGAAAACTTGAAGTGCGAAAAGATCTTTCTGGTTAGGGGAGATGGTACTCCAAGGATTGAGCGAGTCCCGTTCGTGGTCGGTGAAAAGCACCGCGAATATTTCGTCAAGGTAGTCGCCCAGGTCTGGGAGACGATCCATCATAAAATCTTCATCGCGAACATTGATTCATGGATGTGCAATTACTGCAGTTATGCTGCTGGGTGCAAAGGAGAGCTGGTAAAAAAATGAATACTCCATTGGTCGCAGAGCGACTCCATAAAGGTGCCGGCATTCTTGGAAAGCTGTGGCGTGATGGTGTGCGCTGTGGAGAGGACTGGGCGGTATTGTGTCCAGAGGACAATCCTCTTGAAGCTGCCGACTGCTTCTGTGAGCCAAAAACCAAGTTTTGCACTGCCAAGAAGCAATGGCTCAGCTTGGTGATGAGCGACACGAGAGACGGCATTGTCGGGCCTTATGGATATCGCGAGCTCGAGCAGGGCCCATTCGGGCTGCTTGAGACCATGACCGGCAGAGAGTGGGACGCAACTGGACTTACCGTTAAATTTGATTTTCCAGGCATTGGAGAACACGGGATTGGCCCTGCCGGCGTGATGCCAAGGCAAGACTTGGTTAAACTCTTCAAGGCACCCGATACTTTGAAATCCATTATTCTGATGATGAAGAAATTCCCAGGACTGAAAGTACAGGAAGTGCAGGAGCCGGACACTGCGGTCAGCTCTGAAATTGATTTCGAAAAAGTTTAGACATTAATAAAGAATGTAAATACTGAAAGGAAGGAATAATGGGAAAGCTGGGTAAAGCGTCATCGAAATGGAAGGGACTTCCCTGGTACGATGAAGTAAACGAGGATGAAGGACATCGCTGCGAAAGCTGCGATCGCATGCTGCGGATTTATCACCGCAAGCTGACGAGCTCCATGTGCCGTAGCCTGGTCAGGTTGTATCAGCTTTCCAAGAAGCATCCTAATAAGAGCGAGTTCCATGTAAAGCAGTTTGACAGGGAGGGCGCTCGAGGAGAGTTCGGCGTCCTTCAAAAGTGGATGCTCGTTGAGGAAGGCATGAATTCCGGCATGTGGTCTCTCACGAAGTTTGGAAAGAAGTTCATGAAAAAGCGCGAGAAGGTGCCGGAATACGTGGTGATGAAATGGGGAAGCGAAGCGCTTGGGTACGCCGGCATCTTGGTGTCGATCAAGGATGCGCTTGAAGAAACCGGCAGGTTTAAGTATTCGGAATTGATAAAGAAGTGATTCCTAAATGAGAATAATCAGGCTGCTTGGAATTTTTATTTCCGCGATCGTTTCTGTAACTCTTATGGTTACGACGACCATTTTTCGGTTCCGGCATCCGAAGCTGACGGAAACGCAACTGATCCAAGAATGCGGCATTGAGTACGTGCTGATGGGCGCTGGAGCATTCATTGCGGCAATCCTGATCGCGTCGCGCGATTCCATCAAGAGGTGAGGCATGCGGACTAAAGCTAAGAAGGTACGAGGCAAGATGCTCGCGGATTCGATCCATTTCGAGTTGCGGTGCCTTCTGAAACACCTGACATGCAGGCTAGAGGTCAAGTATCGTCTACCGAAAGTGGATCTCCAGGTTGCTGAAGAATTCGTGAGCCGGGCATAGAGAAGGCGGAAAGGAGCAAACAATGAGGTTCGTCCTGCTGACCATCGTAGTCGTACTCTTCGGGATCCTCTACCTTGGGATCGCCGAGCTCATGGCCCGGTCGCGACCCGTCGTGGACCAGGCCTATCAGAACCGCCTCGAGGCCCCCTGTGCGAAGTGCGGTAGTCGCGACGTGCGCCCCAGGTATTGCAAGGAACGATGCGAAACCCCTTCTCCGACCCTAGATCCACTGAAGCGCGGAGCGCCGGTCGTGTGGGGCCATGAACACATTCATCGGTCCTGTGTATCCTGCGGCTATTCCGGCGACGTCCTCGAGTGCCTTGACAAGGAACAGCCATGAACGATGCTGATCTCATCGCGAAGCGCCCGTCCGGATCGAGAGCGCACCAAAGATGTGAAACGTGAGGTCTGAATCATGACTACTGCGAAGTTGTGCGATAAATGGCTGTCGGTAGAGCCTAATCGGTTTTGCTTCAAGCCGGCAACCAGCAGTTACAAGAACAAGTTCTTTCGGTGCGACGAACACAAGATTCCTGGAAGTCGGCTGGTTAGGAAGGCTGACGGAGTACGGTCATGATAACTACGAATAAGGAGCACCAGCAATGCCTAGAACGTCGACAGGACCCGGACAGCGACGCAAAGGGGTGTCCGTGCGAGGGCGAGTGCCCGCGCCACAGTGGAAACCTGAGCCTCCCGGCGCCACAGGACCAGCCACGCACCCTGGAGGCCAATGCGTCTGGTGCGAGTGGAACGGCTACAAAGGGCGCTATACCTGCGGTTCATAGAACATGACTAAGGTCTATGTCGTCTTGGGCTACGACCCCGCCGAGATATGGGGTGTTTTCTGGAATGAGACTGAGGCCAACGAGGAGTTGGCAGGTAGATCGCTATTTAGACGATCAATGAGGTCTGAGCTATGACATTTACGAAATGCGTTGGATGTGGCAAGCTGGAAGATCTGCCGGTAGTTGTGATTGAGGCGTGTACCGCCGCACCTAGCATAGCGCCGCATTGCAAAGAGTGCTGCGAAAAAGAGTCTCATAAGGCGGCTGACAAAAAGATCTTCAAATAGTTCAAAGAGGAGCCTCTAAGCCGTGAGTTATGAAGTCGGCTATTGTATGGGATGTAAAGTCCTCCA
The DNA here is from genome assembly GCA_021527465.2 of Geoglossum glabrum. Taxonomy (NCBI): domain Eukaryota; kingdom Fungi; phylum Ascomycota; class Geoglossomycetes; order Geoglossales; family Geoglossaceae; genus Geoglossum; species Geoglossum glabrum. The sequence goes on along the minus strand of JAJDFE020000599.1, from coordinate 11,569 downwards.
GGTCAAACCCGAGTTGGCTGAAAACATGCCCACTCCTGATGTTCCAGAGTATTCAATGGGCTTTCCGGCATATTGTCCTGTGTGCCGGCAGAACACAGTTTTCAGATGGACAGATCTGAAACTGGATTTGAACGAGTAGAACACGCTAAATGATTCAAGGGTTCGAAAGCAAAAGGAGAATTATGCAGGTAACGACGTGCGACGGCTGCGGGGTGGAGTTGAAAGGGATAGCGACTATCACCTCTTCCTGCGACTACGGTCTGAAGGCGAAGGGAATTACGGGATTTCGGTTTCTGGTGCCGACCTTCACAGAGACAATGGTTAAGTTCGTCTGCGTGGAATACTGCTTCGTGTGTACGAAGAAGGCGGAGGCACCTCTAGCACAGAAGAGAGCAAGATAACTAAATGATTCAACGGTGAGGAATAGATGACCGATCCAATTAGCGTCTTCTGGGTGATCGTGGGCATCCTCGTCTGGCCGGAGCTGACCCTCTGTGTGATTCTCTGGAAGCTGGGCCATCCGTACCTTGGGGTATTCGCATTGCTCTTCGCTTCCACTACTTCGGTAAAAGAAGTGGTGAGAACGAAGATCGTCCGACGCTAAAACACATAATGGTTAATTGGAGAGTAGGATCAAATGGAAACCATCAAGATTGACATACCTGAATTCGAACTGAGCCTTCTTATCGAGCTCGTTAGTGGACGCCTCCAGGAGGATCAGGAGATTGCCACGCACAACGGGGCAGACCTGACAACGATGAGCGGGGCGATGAGCCTAAAGGATCTGTACCAGAAGCTGCATTCAGCAAAGCTCGTTCCGGCTACATCATAGAAGACGTGAAAGGAGAGCTATGGACCAGGACACGATCGCTGTGGCCATTGCGGCCATGCTCCACACTTTCAAGGTGGAGTTCAAATTCAAGGGAGAGGGGAAGAATTTTGGACCGAAGGCTACGCTGTTTTGGGATTCGATCGTCGTCGAGGCTGCTCACCCAAAGACAGGTGAGATCCATCGGTTGCATAACATCAAGGAAGCGGATGAGTTTTTAGAATCACTGAATAAGTGATTGATGAAAATAAAGATCATCGGAACGGGTCTATTCTTGATCGCCATAGCTCCATGGTTTATCCTGCCATTCCAATGGGCCATTCCTTGTGCCGCAGTTAGCTACCTCTACTGCGGCCTGCTGATAAACCTAATAACCCATTTTGAAGAAAGAATCTTCCGAGTCTTTGTGCTGTGGTACCCAGCGATTATTCTCGACAAAGCAGATTGGCTGTCGGAATAGGCTCGTGATATAGGCTAAAGGAGATTAAAAATGTCACTCTATGGACCGCTAGCCAAACTTGAAGAAGAGCGTCGTCTCAGACAACTCCGTGCGCTGGATATTCAGTTTGAGCAAGTGATCATGAACTTGGAGGCTGTCAGAAAAGTGAACGAGGAAGCTTACATCGCAAAGCGAGCTCTTTTGGAGAATACCGCCAGGCTTAAGGAGCAAGGGCCGGTGAAAGGAAAGGCTAAGAAGAAGAAATAGCCGCTGAATTTATTTGACTTCTTAGGTAAACCGGTTTAATATCACCTCCGTGACGAGGTGATTCATGCGCTACGACTTGATGGCTCCGTGTTCGAATTGTCCCTTCCTGAAGGTGGGTGGCATTCGGTTGACGGAAGCCAGGGCAACGCAGCTAGCCGAGAACGCGCTGTCTCCAAACGGCAAGACATTTGCTTGCCATAAAACCACCGTTGACGTGGATGGAGAGCTTTGCGAAGCGGACAGTTCCAGGCACTGCGCGGGCTCATTGATTATGAGCTTGAAGAATCAGAACGCTACTCAGATGATGCGTATTGCGGAACGTCTTCGGATGTATAGCCCAAAGAAGCTGATGGCTGATAAGGCCGCGGTGGACAGCGTGTTCGACACGATCGAAGAGATGGTGGAAGCCAATAGCGAGTGAGTCTGTTTTAAGATTGGAAAGGTGCTCCGTTGACTCCTGAAGACATCGTGCGGAATGTCGAGGTCGACATGCGAGATGGTGGGATGGCTTATCAGCCGAAGTATTGGCAGACGAAGCTCCTGCTACGCATCAAGGCGCTTGTTGAAAACGAATGCATCAGGGTGAAGAAGGAGATTTGCCAGCAGCCGGCTGGAGATACAGAACCGTGATCTGTGAAGCTTGTGGTCTGCCGGTCGCTCCGCACAGCGTGACGGAATGCTTCGAGGAGCTCGTTCGGAAGAGGATTCTGGCAGACGAGATGTTTGATGCGGCCATCAAGGTGATCCATCGCTTGGAAGATCCGGCGATGATGAAGGACCACAAGCTTGCCAGCTTGGTTGTTAATCTTGATGTTGCAACCTGGCGATATGCGATCTAAGGAAAGCGAGACGGTTATGAAACGCAGTTATACGCATGTATTGTACCACGGTTCGTGTCCGGACGGCTTCGGCGCCGCCTTCGCTGCCTGGAAGGTCCTCGGCAAGAAGGCTGAATATATCGGGCTTCAGCCTTCTGATCCGGCGCCAGCGCTCCCTAAGAAGTCCAAGGTCATCATGGTGGACGTGGCCTTCCCTCGGGAGAAGTTCTTGGCGTTCCGGGAATCGGTCAAGGACGTTGTGGTCCTGGACCACCACGTGACGAACCAGGAACAGATCGGTGATCTGCCGGGCACGGTGTTCGACATCAACCATTCTGGGGCTTACCTGTCATGGGTCCATTTCCATATGGGCCCGGTTCCGGAGTTCATTCTCTATCTTGAAGACCGTGACCTCTGGCGCTTCAAGATGCCATATTCCAGGGAAGTAGGCGCTGCGCTGCCGTCCTATCCTCAAAAGTTTGAGCTCTGGGAGCAGCTCATGACCATGGGTATGGAGAAGCTGAAGCTGGACGGCGGAACCATCCTGCGATATCAGTCTCAGGTATTGAGCGAAATTTGCGCCGGAGCCTCGATGAAGGAGATCGACGGTCACATGGTGCCGTGCGTGAATACGATCGTTCTTCGGAGCGAAACCGGAGACAAGCTGTGTCAAATGTACCCAGACGCTCCTTTTTCGGCTTACTACTTTGAGCGCGTCGGAAAACGTTGCTGGGGGCTTCGTTCGCCTGGGCGCATGGACGTGTCCGCGATCGCCAAGAAGTTCGGCGGCGGCGGTCATAAGGATGCCGCGGGGTTTACTGAGGATCTGAAGGTATAGAAGCCATGAGCGACTTTCACGTTGAGGTGGTCAGAGTTGGTCCGCTGACCAAGAATATGAACTCGGACACTCTTTTCATGACAAAGGTCCGGGATTATGTGGTCCAGATCAAGGAAGGGGAATTCAAGGAAGGAGATCTGGCGGTCCACGTACCTGTGGACGCAGTCGTTCCTCAGGACGACGCCCGCTGGGAATTCCTGAAGGGCAAGTATCGCATTAAGGCGATGCGTTTGAGAGGCATCTTCTCGATGGGGCTTTTGACGAAGGCGGATCCGTCTTGGAATGAAGGCCAGGACGTCCGTGAGGAGTTTCGGATCAAGAAGTATGTGCCTCCTGAGGATCTTAAGGAGGGTTGGGAAAGCGAGCCTTGTCCTTTTGAATTTCCGAGGTATACGGATATCGAGGGTCTTAGACGCTGGCCTGATGTTTTTAAGGAAGGCGAAGAGGTCGTTCTCACGGAGAAGATCGACGGGGCCTCGGCCAGGTATGTTTGGAAAGACGGTCGTCTTTGGGTCGGGTCTCATAACCAGATCTTGAAGGAGTCCCTGGGCAATAAGTTCTGGAAGGCTGCCGCGCAGATGGGGCTTGCGGGGTCGCTGGCCATGAAGCCTGGATTTGTTTTCTTCGGCGAAGTGTTTGGCTGCGTTCAAAAGTTGAAGTATGGCCATCAGAACGGCAACGTCAGTCTGCAGTTCTTCGATATCCTGGATCTGTCGACCATGAAGTTTTTGGATTGGGAAGATTTCATGATCGCGACTTCCGCGCTGTGTCTTCCTACGGTTCCCGTTCTTTATAAGGGCAAGTGGCACGGCGATCTTAAGAAGAATGCAGAGGGCAATAGCATTCTTGCGCAGAGTCAGATCAAGGAAGGGTTTGTGGGAAAGCCTGTGAAGGAAGGGTCTGACCCGAGGCTGCCAGGGCAGCGCCGGATTCTGAAGCACCACGGCGAAGCATACTTACTGAGTCAGTAATGGCATACGATTCTCGACATATTTTGACAGCCAGAGAATGGGACAGCGAAGCCATGGACTTCGTGCCGGTTATTCTTGGAGAGCTGAACAGGAAAGATTTATTAAAATACGCAAAGGAAGCGCAAGACTTCATCTTTAAGACCATGGCGGTGATGGAATTGCGCCCAAAGCGGTCGCATGTGAGGGCCGTTAGGAATGAAAATGGCGGCACTCTTTATTGGATTCCTTAGAGCAAAGTAAAAGCATGAAGGGATGTGAGTGATGAAACCGAATGTCGTTGCTGATTTGGATGCTATTGCCAGAAGGGCTTTGGCGGCTGGAAGTCTTGCGAATTTAAGCCTTGATCTTCACATTGCCGGGATCTGTCATCCTGAGGCTGGGACTAGGAATACACGGTCTTATGAGGGTGACATTATGATGCTTTCGTGTGCTACTTGTAATAAGTTTATTTGTAATCTTAAAATTGCAAAGGAATGACTATGGAAACCGTAGCGATCGAGAACTTTGGTAAGGATCACTACAGCATGCTTGCCTACGTCGAGACGCTGTGCGTGGATTCCGCTAATAAGGGCGTCGGCACTATCGACAAGAGGCGCGTGAGGGCGAATGAAAAGAGACATCCGCTTCATGCGGTGAATGCAATCATGGGCAAATGGCAATCCGACTATAGCACCAGGCTCGCTGGCTATTGGGATAGCATGGGAAAGACTGTTCCAGATAAAATGGTGGATGGCCATGATGACTGGGACTGCCTTAATGACCTGGAAGCGGCTGGCCTGGTGGACGTCATCTCGGAAGCAAACGGTTACGTCAAGATGACGGAGAAAGGAATGAAAGTGGCCGGCGAGCTGCGCGCCTATAAATCCAAGGGCGGTATGTTCAGCGGCTTCAGGTGGACTGAGCCGGAAATGGTGAAATAAGGGTGCAAGCACAGGGGACCGATGAAGACGCCGGCTTGGAAGACGAAGACGGCGCCGAAGGAGAGCCTGGGCAGACGCTCAGGATAGCCGTCACGGCCATGGGCGGCTTCTGGCGCGTCGATGCTTTCTGTGAAAACTCTTATAAGACTTGGGACTGTAAGACGCCGGCGGATCTCGGAGCTGCATTAGCAAATGCATATGGACTGGTAAAGGGAATTGCTCCATGAATAACATTGATAGCTTTTCAATCCATGATGCCCACTTCGGCGTAGGCGTGAAGGACCGCGGCTACGACATGTGGAAGCCTGGGAAGGACGGGGACTGGGACAGCTACCGGGCCGTCCGGGCGGTGCTCAAGGAGAATGGGTACGTCTTCCATGACGATCCACGCCTACACTACAAGAGCCTTAAACGCACGCATCATGCTGGATCAAAGGGAGATGTCCACTTTCACAGCGAAATTTATCCGGCCGGCTTCCGGTTCGATTTCTATCGGGACGTTCCTACTGAAAATCCACATGGCGGTCGCTACGGGTTCAATAAGATGGAGCACGCCCCATATCTTTGGCGGTTAAAAGTAAAGCTGATCCATAAGAAGATGGGTGAGGCGCTAATAGCCCGTGGCTTCCAGGATACGACGGAGCCAACTTATGAGACGGCACTGGATCGTGTCCTTGCGCGCCAGGCAGACGAGAAGAAGTCTCATCCCTACTGCTTCGAAGGGCCACCGCATAGCTACAACGGAATAGATCAGGACGGCGTCTTGATGTTGGGAGGAGAAACGCGCTACTGGTACAGCTTCAACGGCAGGCTGGAACGCGGCGTGGTGTACCGTGGCCTCAATAACGTCTGGCCGATTGTCAAAAATCGGACAGAGTGGGCCTACGGAGTTGCTACCCATAGTCTTTTTACCTACGATCCACAGAAGCATTCGAGAAAAATTTCTTTGGCGCCACTGGTAAGAATCACCGGCGCGCTGCAGCGTGCTATTGAGCGCCGAAACTTCAAGAAGGCTGCACGCATTCAAGAAGCGATCGACCGCATGACAACGCTGTCGGATTTGAAGCCGGGAGATCGCGTGGTGGTGGACAACCCTCGTTACAATGGACCGGGCATCGTCAACTGGGTGAAGCCGCCAATCTGGGTCGGCGTAAAGGTCGGTCCTAATGGCGACGGCAATCTCTGGAGCTATGAGTGGGCCACGGTTAAGCCCGATAAGGCTAGGGATACCGTTTATTGCGGAGCATAAATATGGCAGCGACCGTGAAATTCTGGAACAAGAGCGTGGTTGAATTCAACATTAGGGTTTCTGAACCGATTCGTCCGTTCGCTGTAAGTTATCTTGCAGCATCTGGCATGTTCGACCGCATTGTAATTGAGCGAAGCGACGGAGTAGTTATTGAAGTTTCTGGGGCCGATCTGATTAGGTGCGCAGATCAGGTCTGCGTAAAAGCTCCAGAGTAGAGTAACTTTTTAGCCTCTAATGTGGTGGCGAACAAAATGAAGTTAAACCCGACGTAGAGTAAAACTTCCTTGAGAGCACATCCGGAAGAAAGTTCCATCACCTTGTAGTTCCAGAACGTCCTGCAGGCGACTCTGCTGCCAGCGTAGAGACAAATAGCGGCCGTCGAATAGCCAGGTGCCGGAACCTCTTGTGGATGAGGAAAAAGTTCCGTCTTCTTTGATGTCGATAGGAGCCTGCCAGGTGGAATGGAAGGCTGTCCACCGGCCAACCGGCTTGGCTGGCGATGGAGCTGCCTTGGCGGTCTGCGGATTTATGACACGCGGGCCCTTGGACTCCTCAGGATTGGATGGCGCCTTGAAAATGTGCGGCATAGCGATCTCCTTTACATTAGAAGGATAACAAAGCATCTTCTTGACGCAAGACTTAAACGCGATATACTTGTCCCAGTTCGGGACACTTAAACCAGTTCTAATAGGAGGCCTAATGGCGGCGGTGAAATTCGAAGTATTCATGGGATCTGATTCCCAATACCGCTTCAAGTTCTATGGACGTGATGGAAAGCAGGTGGCGATCAGCCGCGGATTCCAGCACAAAGATGGTTGCATGGAAGGCATTCGGGAAGTGAAGGAGAATGCCGGCGCGGCCGAGAACTACCAGAAGAAGGTGATTGGGGAAAAGCCAGGCTTCGTTCTTCGGATGCCAAATCGAAAGGTCGTGCTCGAGGCGGGCCCATACGCAACACCTGAAGAGTGCGCGAGCGCCATGGCCGACGTTCGCGTTTCAGGACAAGCGGTCATCATCGAGAAGTAAGCGGCATCGGCGGGAGGGAGATCGTGGTAGTTTTGCTTTTGATTTACGCCATGAATCTTACGGAGCTGTGGAAGGCATATAAGGAGCAGAACACCTCTTTATTCTTAGTGAGCTTGGCGTGGGTCATAGTCGGCTCTATGCTGTTTGGATGGATGGCAATTGAGGCGTTTAATAAACGCCAGAGAAAGAAGAGAAAAGCCCGCGCCGTGAGTCCATGAAAGCAGACATAAAAAACTGGCCGAGCGAAAAAGCTCCGACTAAGGAAGAAATTGAGCGCATGTACTGGCTTTCTTACTGCGTGGACGCCGATTTTTTCAGACGCGAAGATGTGGTTGATTTCGGTCTGGATCTTTATCGTCTGAAAGAGTTCGGCCAGGTCCGGATGTCGAAGAGCCTGCAGGTGCTTCGAAAGCACGCGCTCGCGCTATGGAAGCGCCTCTCCGACGCCCAGAGAGCCGCTTATATCCTTGGAGATATCGTTTCCGGGCTGCGGTACGTGGACGGCGCAGTCAAGGAGCTTGAGAAATTCATGGGTGAGTTTCCCGAAGCCCATGAGAGCGTGGACTTTATCTATCATCAGCTTTTCGCGCGGCTCCCGCTTGGGCTTAAGGGGAAACTGGAAAAAGGGTTTGGTAAGTGGAAGCAGAAGGGGACGTGAGGAGAGAGATTGCCATGGAAGATGAGCAACTTCTCAAGATGGCTGAGAAGCTGGCGGAAGTAGAAGATCTTACCGCGGGGGACAGGAAGTTCGTGGAGAAGATCCTTGAGTTTTTAAGGGAGGAGAAAAGGATCAACAAGAAAGATCGGCAAGTGCTCCAGGAGATGTACAAGGAGCACGTCGGAGCGGATGAGGAAAGCGATGATCCGAATGCTGACATTGATGAAGACGACTTTGTTTAAACACCTATGAAAAAACACTGTCAAGCAAAGGGCTGCGACGTTCAGGTAGACGCCTCGATGTTTATGTGTCAGGAGCACTGGAACATGCTGTCTGCCGACCTACGTCGTAAGATTTTCAGGCTATATAGGAACGGTCAGGAACCAGAAGCAGGTCCAGAGTTTGCTCTTCTCAGCGGCCAAGCCCAAGATGTCATTGACCATAAGATGTTTGAGAGATGCATCCAGAATCATGGGGCATCTTGTGAGTGTTGGCGCCGGATGCCGGCAGCATCCCAGGTATCTCTATGATGCTTCAGGGCGTGACCGTTTATATGGTCTACGGCTGGAAGGTAGAAGGGCAGGTGCTCGGGAACTGCATGATGAACGTTCCTGATATTGTCACAGGTCTTGGCGTCAAGCTGACTCTTCCTAAAGATCAGAAGTACGGATTTTTTGGTCTTGTGCTTGCGCAGCAGGAAGATCAGGCCAGCGAAGTAAAGGCTGCGTTGCCTGCCGTGGCGCTGGTTAAGAAGATGAAGGCTGTGGTCAACAAGATGGGCATTGGCAAGAAGGTTGAACCATCGTTGTGGGCAGTTCTCGGATAGAAAGGAAGGCGTTTTATGGGGTTTTTGATCTTAGTGGTGATGGGCATAGCTGGTATCTACGGCGTAATTAATCAGAACCCAGGCTTAGCCTGGTGCGGGTTTCTGGCTTTAATGTGTCCTATGGTTGTTGCGCCTGATATGGAAATGATGATGTGGCCATTCAAGAAGAAAACCGCCACCAAAGCACATGAGACAATAAAAACTCAGGAGAAGACGGTGGATGCGAAACCGACCGCTACTTACGAAGCCTGGAAGGCTGATTATGAGAAGATGATCGCAGAAGAGATATCGATCGATGAATATCTTGAAAGGTGTTGGAACCGGCGCGGTCCTGATGGAAAAACAATGGTTCCGGATAAGCCCATCGATAAGCCCGCTATTCGGAACAGGATGCGCGAAATGATTCAAGAGGCCAGGAGTAAGGCGGGAATATAGGTGGGTAAGAAGAAAGCGGTCCCGGCCCAAGTAAAGGAAGGAGTTTCTAAAGTGGAGAAGGAAATGCCGACAGAAATTATTATGGAGCCGGATCAAGCGCTCCTCCAAGGAGACGCTGACGCATGGGCGCGTGAGTGCGGTTTTACCGGTGAATTGAAAATGGACGGTCCGCATGTCGAGAAGTACCCACGATTTGGTTATGGCTATACGATTTTGATTCGTGAGCTTCAGGGTAAACAGCGCCTGGCTACCGCACGTTATCGTTCAGACAATATGCGCTCCTATTGGTCGGTTGACGGCATAGTCACGGGGTAACATGGGCGATAAAATATCTCTGGGTAGCGCTGAGATAGACATTCAAGAACTATTGCGCACGAGGCTTTTGCTTCAGGCGAACAGTGGGGGCGGCAAAAGTTATGCGTGTCGTAGAATTTCTGAACAATTATTCGGAAGAGTGCCTCTATTTATTATCGACCCAGAAGGTGAGTTTTCAACGCTTCGTGAAAAATTTGATTTTGTTTTGGTCGGGCCTGGCGGAGAGACTCCTGCGGATCCCAATACTGCCACAGTAGTAGCAGAAAAATTACTTGAGCTTAAAGTTTCTGCTGTTTTGGATATTTACGAGCTAAAACCGGACGACCGTCATCGCTGGGTTCGCGGATTTCTAGAGGCTCTTATTGATGCCCCTAAATCGCTGTGGCATCCACGGATAGTGTTTATAGACGAATCTCATATTTTCTGCCCCCAGAAGGGGATGGGCGAGAGCGAGGCGTCGGGCGCGGTTACTGACTTGGCCACCCGCGGTCGCAAGAGAGGACTTTGCAGTATTCTAGCCACCCAACGCCTCTCTAAACTTTCGAAGAACGCAACTGCAGAACTATTGAATAGATTGGTAGGTCCCACATTTGAGGACCTGGACTTGGATAGAGCGGCCGATCTTCTTTCTGTCAGCGGTGCGGATAGAAAATCATTTGACCTGGAAATGAAAACTCTTCCTCCAGGTACTTTTTATGGCCTTGGTCGTGCAATTTCCAGGGACAGGATTAAGATACAAATAGGGCCGGTAGAGACAACGCATCCTGAAATGGGTGCCATGGGATACGTTCACGCTCCGACGCCCACTCCAGAAAAGATCAAAGCGCTGCTTGATAAGTTGGATGGCATCCCAAAGATGGCCGAGGAGCGCCGTACCAATGAAGAAGCGCTGCGTGCTGAGATCGTGAAGCTGCGTGCTGAGCTGGCGACAAAGCCAAAGGAAATTCAGGTTGCCGGCGGTGTTGCAGCGTCTGAGCGGGAAGTTGCGGTCATCAAGGGTGCGGAGCTCGCCAGGCTGGAGATGGCTTTCGACAAGATGGAGCGTTTTGCCGTAAAGTTTGAAAGCGTTTCTGGGGTGCTGAGGGCATTCATCGAGTCTCTACGTAATGAAGTGAAACGGATCGAAAAGGGTATCAAGGGGCCGGCAATAAAGCCCGTGGTGCTTGAGGCGCCGGAGGACGATGACGATCGCGAGGAGCTTCCGAAGATTACCGATGTGCCCGACCCTAATAAGCCTATAGAAAATAATAATGAGCTAAAGGGAGTCCATAAGGCGATTCTCAAGGCTCTGGCAGATTTCAAGAAGATCGGGATTGTGCTGGTCCCCAGATCCATGCTGGCCGGCTGGCTGGATGTCGATCCTGATGGAGGCTCGTTCTTGAACAATATCGGAAAGCTGAAGAACCTCAGCTTGATCGATACTTTCAATACGCCGGGCGGTGAAAAAGGGCAGAAGCTGACGGATGAAGGGTCTCGCCAGGCGCCGCTTAGCGACTTGGATGCGACGCCGGACGGCGTGTTCAGGAGAGTTCGGGAACTCGTGGCGAATCCACAGAAGGCCATCTTGGATATTTGCAAGGAAAAATATCCGGCTTGGATTACGCGCGAGGAACTTGCGAACACCTTGGGTCTTCAGGTGAGCGGATCATTCACCAATAACCTTGGCGAACTTCGAAAGAAGATGGCGGTGGAGTACGGCGTAGGCGATAAGAAGAATCAGGTGAAGCTCGCAGATTGGACGGTCATGGGAACGGTGGCTGGTGAGTAAGGACACGAAGATAAGCTGGGCGACAGACAGCTTTAACAGCCACTGGGGATGTACTGAAGTACCAGATAGCCCTGCCTGTGAAAACTGCTATGCGAGAGAATTTTCAAAGCGCTTGGGGTTCGATCTCTGGGGTAATGATAAGCCGCGTCGCTTCTTTGGTGACAAACACTGGAATGAGCCCAGGAAGTTGGATGCCCTGGCCAAGAAGGA
>JAJDFE020000598.1:0-23006 GCA_021527465.2 Geoglossum glabrum | reverse complement strand
GAATCAAGAGTACTTCTGCTAATCCAACTTCGTTACATTGTCTCTAAGAACACTTTACGACGACTCTACGCCGAAGAGCCTCCATTGTCTATAAGCTGTCACACTACTAGCTAAGCCCTAAGATCTACGCTATGGTCTTACATATGCAAAGGAGTAAAAGTAGACAGAGTACTTGAGGTTAAAGCCTATGCATGCCTGCCATGGATAGCCAGGCCAGAGGTCAGAATACCAGAGGACAGAAAGCAATTGCAAGAGGTCACCAAAGATTACCAACCAGAGCGAATGAATATATATGTGGATGCATCAGTGCGCAATGGCAAGGCAGGTATTGGGATTTATGCTATACTATTGTAAGCACATATCTCAAGGACAGTAGTAAGTTCAGACCAAGTTGATGCACACTTCATAGAGCTTCTAGCAATTAGTGAGGCAGCGAACTGGCATTGGAGCCCATTATGTATGGCATCTGACAGAAATAGCAACCCTGTACCAACATCAAGTATTCGAATCTTCTCAGACTCACAATCTGCGCTGTAGTCAGTACAGAGCTGGAGAGCAAGCACCTGTCAAGAAATAGTGGCAGAGATTATAAAGAAGCTACAAAGGACCAACGTCACGCTGTATTGGATCCCAGGACACTCAGAAATAAAGGGAAACAAGAGAGTGCACAAGCTTGCAAAGACAGTAACAGGGAAGAATAGTGATCAGCCGCCACAACGCAATGGAGTACCATAGTACCTTATGCGACTAGCTATTAAGAAAGCAGATATAAGAGCAGAAATGGGTCAGCCTAAAAGGAAAGAAACAGGCAAATTCACGAGGAAAATCGACGCAGCATTACATCTAGGCAAGTCGGCAGAGCTATACCAACAGCTAAACAGTACAGAAGCTGCCATTCTAGCTGTAAGACCGTAGCGTGGATCTTAGGGCTTAGCTAGTAGTGTGACGGCTTATTGACGATGGAAGCACTTCGGCGTAGAGTCGTCATAAAGTATTCTTAGAGACAATGTAACGAAGTTGGATCAGCAGAAGTACTCTCGATTCTGTAATGTAGTAAAAGAAGAACTAATCGCTGCCCATTCTACTATGGGCAGCAGACTGCTTAAATACATGGTTCAGCAGGCTCCCCGACGGCTACCTTGTTCTCTGATCTGTCTCTAATTGTCTTGACTCTGTCTGCTACCGGCGACGTCGTCTACTACCGGCGACGTCGTCTGCTACCGGTGAGGTCGTCTGATCGGTATCGACTGCTTTCAGATGTCGTTCTTCTGGCGTACCGTTTTCGTAACGATGTCTTTGTCAATGGATGTAGAAGACTGCTTCCGTTGTTTGCTTGGCAGCTGTATGCGGTTGCAGATGTTGCTTGCTTATGGATCATGTCGTCTTTGTGGAGGTCTGACGTCGTTGTGCCATCTGGCAGTTGGAAGCGGTTTTGGAAGTCTGACGCGGCTATGAGCCTCCTTTGTGGGAGCCTCATTGCTAGTGCCTTACACTAGCACAGCTACAGACAGGCAAATCATTTCTCAAGGAATATCTATATAAGATCAAAGCATCAGAGACAGCAATGTGTGACTGTGGAGACACAGAGTCGATAGCGCACTTCCTCTTCTCATGCAGTAGATGGACACAGCAAAGGAGCAGATTAAGACAGCAGCATGGAAGGCGGTTTGGAGATTTATCCTATGCGCTAGGAGGCTACTCAAGCAGACAAGAAGGAGGCAAGAGTATCGATGGACGGATAGAACACTGGAAGCCGGATATCAAAGTAGTACAAGCGACAATTCAGTTTATGAAGGACACTGGACGCCTACAAGCCAATAACCAAGAAGAAGACCACATAGAAGAAGACCTTATCGAGAGAGAACAGCTACAGATCCCCTCACCTACCGCCTAACTCACCCTTCTGCGAACCTTCACTCTAATAGCCTCCGCCAGCACGCCGCCAATCAAGAAGCGTACGACGCCGGAAATACCCTGCGATAGGAGCCCACAAAATACTACATGGTCCGCCTCTTCACCTTTTCACCTTCACTGTACAGTAATGTATTACTTTCATTAATTTCCTATGTTAAACATGGCGTTAGACAAGCGACAAGCAGGTCTCATAGTTGGCTTCTGAACTGGAGAAAGCGTGCCAGAGTAGGATGTATTTAGCTGGCGCCTTGTAACGGCCCATACCCTTAGGGTGCATGGCCATAATAGAAATCACACACACACACACACACACACGTCGATATGTCCTGAATTAGATGCGACTGGGAAAATGGTCGATGAAAAGATTGACCCACACGTGGCAGAGCCTAGTTATCCGGGAACGCCACTTTGATTATGTGCAATTAACCATAAAATACAGTTCGATAATACCATTGACGCTTGACTTGATTCGATAAAGCGAAGCCGATTTTGGAGGCAGCTGTATTGAAGAGCTTGCTGACATCATTATTTTTTACAAACTTATTTCCAAGCGCCCAGGAGCTCCTACCCAGCTCACCGATTCAGAATCGACTCGCTCAAGATGCACCCTCTGATTGTAGAGCTTCTGAGAGCGACACGACAGTCCCTCCATAGAAGCCTGACGAAGATCTATGACTTTATACAAGCAGGCTGACTTAGACTTATGTGTTATTATCTTGGGTTGCCAAGCTCACTGAAAACATGTCCTTGCTCAACTCGAGGTGGCCTCGCTGGCGATGCGAAAGTTAGTGTGGGTCCTGTCTGAGTCTTGGCCCCCAGCTCCAGCTTAACATCAGCTCAGCCTCTACCACAAGAGCCAGCTGCAACAGGTACGGTTCAACAGGCACCAGCACTGAAAGTCTTTAATAGTGTGGGATATATAAAGACATTGGTCTTTTTTGCCAGAACGACACACAAATTCGAAGGCCAACATATCATACAAACGATCTCAGATTCAAGCATTCCAAATCCTCGAAAGTAAGTATAGTAGTTCTCCGACAACTCGAGTTTTGCTAGAACTGTACAGGATGTGTCAAGACGTTGTTGCTCGATTTCGCTGCGCACCCATCCACGAACAAAGGGGCGAAGATCCACTTCGATTTAAGCATCACACAAGATGCACAAATGTCCCACCAGGTAGTCCACTTTGCCCTCCACCACGGGATCGTGAACATGTCCTTCAAGAAGACGACGACAGCATTGACTGTCCCGAATGCCGAGGAGAGACGCCACCTGAAACCCCTTAGGAGGATGTAACTTCTGGTTCGGGGCGATGGCAAGAATCACAGACACACAGATAAACACGTCCTGGGTTGGCACTGGATATTATCGCACTTCATAGTGTTTACGTTAATAGAGTCAAGAGCTGTTCCATTCTCCCTTGCTCATCCGATCGTACCCGAGAACTTTCAAGCCTATCTTCGTTGTTATGATGCATCGAGTTTCAGTTCTGCCACTAATTCTTGCTCCTGTCTCCCTCCCCAATAGAAGGTACTGCAGTACGCTTTTGCCTTCTCAATGTAACGTTCTCGAGGGATGAATACCCTGTTGCGACATATTAGCCTGTAATGGATGAATGTGATGATCAGTTGATATACCATCGGCTTTCTTGCCAAGACACTGAGTATACTGCACATGGAAGAGAAAGCACTTCGTCTCTGCTTAGGCGGCTTTGAACGTTGAGGTCCAGGACGAACCACCTGCGTACAGGTTTGTCTGTGTCAAAGTGCGGAGGTATGTGCATGTAGTCGTAAGCTGGAAGCTGCAGTTCATAAGAGTATCGCCGGTTGAGGACTTGACGACAGAATAGGTCTGCAAGAGTATTGTGGCGGTTTTGAGGGCATCCAGGCAGGTCCGTCACACAGATCTGAAGTATTACTCGAGCCGGATTGGTGCTAAAGTCATCCATTTATATCTTATTGAAGAGTAGCTGCGTAAGAGGAGACATCTCAATAAGATAGGTACTCAGTGTTAGTAAGTCACTATGTTTCCGTCAGCGTGGGTAAGGATGGGGTTGTCATCCGGCTGGGGGGAGGTGGTGTGGTTTTAGCGCCTCTGCCACCCTTTTCTACAGTTTCTAGCGAAATCGGCTTCCGCCCAAAGAGCGCGCAGAAGTTTTACCCCACGTCTTGCTAAGCGTTTTAACCTTATAATACACCGATTAAGCGCTTACCATACTGTATTATTTACGCTGACCTTATAGAAGGCCAAGAGCAGGGAAGCACAAGGCTGTGGCCGGTGCGGGTCGGCCGCCCTCCCTGCTGGTGGTGGCGACATTCAGTTCTAAATCTAAGCTAGCACAGAGTTGAGGTGCGAATAGGTCATCCTTAGTAGCAACGGCTGACAAAGGTATTGTTGCATTCTCTATCGCTAGTTGTACATGTACATATGCTCACGATTTTTTGCTCTTTCGGTACTACTTCAGTTTCGATTGGATAGCCGCGAACATAGGCAAAGTCCGCCTCGCAAGGAAGACCAAATTTTTACCGTTATCGTCGCCCCATTCCCACTTTTGCAACGTCATTGTGGAACCCTGTACGCAACTAAATAATGCGTCTGCTTAATACAGCTAAGCGCAAGCTTGAAGAATTTGCAAGCAACGAGATCCCGCCATATGCGATCCTTTCACATGTGTGGGGAAAAAATGAAATTACCTTCCAAGATATCGAAGGTGCTGATGCGGAAAACAAGGCGGGATATGAAAAGCTTAGAGAAACCTGCTCTATGGCGGCATATCATGGATTCGACTATGTTTGGATCGACACCTGCTGCATTGATAAGACGAGCAGTGCAGAGCTCTCTGAAGCGATCAACTCTATGTACCGTTGGTACCAAGAATCTCAAGTGTGCTACGCATATCTTGCCGATGTGCCGTCAGGCCGAACTAGGACCTTAAATCCTGAATTTCTAAAGAGCAGATGGTTTAAAAGAGGATGGACTCTTCAGGAGCTTATTGCTCCTTCAAAGGTAACATTTCTGGACCGAGGATGGCAAGAAATAGGTACTAAGTCAAGTTTGCGACGGTTGATATCAGAGATCACCAGCATACCTATTAATATCCTCCGAGGAGGTGACCTCGAATGTGCTAGTGTCGCACAAAGAATGTCATGGGCTTCAAAGAGAGAGACAACGAGGGTTGAAGATCTTGCCTATTGCTTAATAGGCATATTCGGCATCAACATGCCCATGCTCTACGGAGAAGGAGAAAGGGCATTTATTAGGCTCCAAGAAGAAATTACGAAAGTTTCAGATGACCATAGCCTCTTTGCCTGGAAATCATTGGAGAATCATAATGGCCTTCTGGCAACTTCCCCAGCCGCGTTCTCTGATTCCCGCGAGATCATTCCATTCAACTCTTCCAGTAACTTAAGCGGGGTCATATCCATGACCAATAAAGGAATTCATTTGAAACTCCGTTTTTGCTCTACGGATAGTGCCAAGTTTCAAGATGATGTGCTTGCCATCCTTCCCTGTACAGAGAAAGGGAAAGAGGTAGCGATCTGCATGAGAGCCATATCGGAGACGAGGGAGTATTTTGTGAGGACAGAGAGTCATAGACTCGAACTGCTCGATCCGGGAGATTTCATCCGGTCAGAATATCGCGAGAAAAGCGTATATGTCCTACAAGAGCGTCTGACACGTAAGAATCAGTCACCACTACTGAGGGCTGCAGAGAATGGGCACGAGGTAGTGGTGAAGCTGCTGCTTGAGAAGGGCGCTCAGCTGGAGTCTAAATCTGGCAATGGTCAGACGCCACTGTCATATGCTGCACGTAGTGGACATGAGGCGGTGGTAAAGCTGCTGTTTGAGAAGGGCGCTCAGCTGGAGTCTAAGGACCAGGATAGTCAGACACCACTGTCATGGGCTGCAGAGAATGGGCATGAAGCGGTAGTGAAGCTGCTGCTTGAGAAGGGTGCTCAGCTGGAACCTAAGGACAAATACAATGGCCAGACGCCACTGTTATATGCTGCAGAGAACGGGCACGAGGCAGTGGTGAAACTGCTACTTGAGAAGGGCGCTGGGCTGGAGTCTAAGGACCAGGATGGCCAGACACCACTGTTATATGCTGCAGGGAATGGGTACGAGGCAGTGGTGAGACTGCTGCTTGAGAAGGGCGCTCAGCTAGAGTCTAAGGACCAGGATGGTCAGACGCCGCTGTTATATGCTGCAGGGAATGGGCACGAGGTAGTGGTGAAGCTGCTGCTTGAGAAAGACGCTCAGCTGGAGTCTAAGGACAAGTATGGTCGGACACCATTGTTATATGCTGCACGGAGCGGGCATGAGGCGGTAGTGAGGCTGCTGCTTGAAAAGGGCGCTCAGCTAGAGTCTAAGGACCAGGATGGTCAGACGCCACTGTTATATGCTGTAGAGAACGGGCATGAGGCAGTGGTGAAAATGCTACTTGAGAAGGGCGCTCAGCTGGGGTCTAAGGACAAATACAATGGCCAGACACCGTTGTTATATGCTGCAAGGAGTGGGCACGAGGTGGTAGTGAAGCTGTTGCTTGAGAAAGGCGCTCAGCTGGAATCTAAGGACCAGGATAGTCAGACACCGTTGTCAACTGCTGCAGGGAATGGGCATGAGGCAGTAGTGAAGCTGCTGCTTGAGAGGGGCGCTCAGCTAGAGTCTAAGGACAAATATGGCCAGACACCGCTGTCATATGCTGCAGGGAACGGGTATGAGGCGCTGGTGGGGCTGCTGCTTGAAAAGGGTGCTCAGCTGGAGTTTAAGGACAGCAATGGTCAGACACCACTGTCATATGCTGCAGGGAATGGGCATGAGGCAGTGGTGAAGCTGCTGCTTGAGAAGGGCGCTCAGCTAGAGTCTAAGGACAGCAATGGTCAGACACCGTTGTTAACTGCTGCAGGGAGCGGGCATGAGGCAGTAGTGAGGCTGCTGCTTGAGAAGGGCGTTCAGCTAGAGTCTAAGGACAACAATGGCCAGACACCGCTGTCATATGCTGCAGGGAGCGGACATGAGGCGCTGGTGGGGCTACTGCTTGAGAAGTGTGCTCAGCTGGAGTCTAAGGACCAGTTTGGCCAAACACCGCTATCATATGCTGCAGAGAATGGGCACGAGGTGGTAGTGAAGCTGCTGCTTGAGAAAGGCGCTCAGCTGGAGTCTAGGAACAAATATGGTCAGACACCGCTGTCAACTGCTGCAGGGAATGGGCATGAGGCGCTGGTGAAGCTGTTGCTTAAGAAGGGCGCCCAGCTGGAGTCTATGGACAACACTGGTTGGATGCCGCTGTCATGGGCTGCACGGAACGGACATGAGGTGGTAGTGAAGCTGCTGCTTGAGAAAGGTGCTCAGCTAGAGTTTAAGGGCAGCAATGTTTGGGCACTGCCGCTGTCATGTGCTGCAGGGAATGGGCATATGGCGCTGGTGAAGCTGCTGCTTGAGAAGGGCGCTCAGCTGGAGTCTAAGGACAAGTTTGGTCAAACACCGCTGTCATATGCTGCAGGGCACGGGCGTGAGGTGGTAGTGAAGCTGCTGCTTGAGAAGGGCGCTCAACTAGAGTCTAAGGAAAGGAGTGGTCAGACACCGTTGTTAACTGCTGCAGGGAGCGGGCATGAGGCAGTAGTGAGGCTGCTGCTTGAGAAGGGCGCTCAGCTGGAGTCTAAGGACGAGTTTGGTCAAACGCCGCTGTCATATGCTGCAGGGCACGGGCATGAGGCGGTAGTGAAGCTGCTGCTTGAGAAGGGCGCTCAGTTGGAGTCTAGGAACAGAAATGGTCGGACACCGTTGTCAACTGCTGTAGAGAAAGGGAATAAGGCAGTAGTGAAGCTGCTGCTTGAGAAGGGTGCTCAGCTGGAGTCTAAGGATGGCGGTGGTCGGACACCGTTGTTAATTGCTGCACGGAGCGGGCATGAGGCAGTAGTGAGGCTGCTGCTTAAGAAGGGCGCTCAGGTAGAGTTTAAGGACAACACTGGTTGGACATCGCTGTATTGTGCTGCATGGAGCGGGCATGAGGCGGTAGTGAGGCTGCTGCTTGAGAAGGATGCTCAGCTGGAGCCTAAGGACAAAGACAATGGTCGGACACCGCTGTCATATGCTGCAGGGAACGGGTATGAGGCGGTAGTGAAGCTGCTGCTTGAGAAGGGCGCTCAGCTGGAGTCTAAGGACCAGGATGGTCGGACACCGCTGTTATATGCTACATGGTCTGGGAATCAGGCGGTAGTGAAACTGCTGCTTGAGAGGGGCGCTCAGCTGGAGTCTAAGGACAAGTACGGTTGGACACCGCTGTCATGTGCTGAAGGGAGCATGCATGAGGCGATAATGAAGCTGCTGGAGAAGGACAAGCGTTATTAGTTGGATGCCACTGTAGCAGTTGGGAATGGGGCTAAGATATTCCAATATTTGACTTAGCCATAATGCTTTTGTAGTCTTTATATATATAATATAATAATCTCGACAGAGAGGGGCTTGGGAGAGCTGATGCTTATATATTCCGCCCTGTGGGAATTTAACTAGGAATGTTGCCACCAAATGATTCTAACATCTTCTGGATGCATTACCAAGCAATCTAATCTAGAAGCTTCAATATCTGCTTTATCCACCAGTCGGTTACCTAAGAAGGGTCATGATTTGTATGAACGGTAAGTAAAGTGGTTCGCTACAGGTTGTCGCCACCACCAGCAGGGAGGGCGGCCGACCCGCACCGGCTACAGCCTTGTCGAGATGTACTAAATTTGATGGGGAGTGTGGGAGAGGATGGTTGATTGATATCTGCTAGTATTAGCTTTAAGAAAGTCCTTGAAAGCCTCTTTCTAGCTCGAGTACCAAATACTAGAATAGCAGTCACTATATTAGGGGTCGAATGTAGTTAGATCATCGTTATTTTGTAAGAGGTAAGTATATTAGAGATGCTTGCTGTTCTGTATAGATAGCAAAAGTAGCTAGAAGAGATAAATTTCTAAACAATCTACATCGTGCACTAATCTATACTGTGTGCAGAGAGTAGAGAATGCATGTCATACTTTCACTAGCTTGATGAATGGCATACGCACTTCATGAAGTGACTCGCTTGCTGAACGGCATACAGCATAAATATAGTTAATGTCACTATTACTAGGTAAAGGCTCTTAGCTCGCTATGTCATATCTTTCGCGCAGTCGCTTCAAGATCCGCTCATAGGAGTGTGATTGGTATCAGCACCCTTGTCGAGCAGTAGCTTCACGATTTGCTCATGGCCGTTGTGTGAAGCCGCTTGGAGCGCATTGATATACCATCCACTTTGCGCATTGACGTCAGCGCCCTTGTCGAGTAGCAGCTTCACGATCTGCTCATGGCCATTGTAAGAAGCCGCTTGCAGTGCGCTGCCACATTCTCCACTCTGCGCATTAACGTCGGCGCCCTTGTCGAGCAGCAGCTTCACGATCTGCTTATGGCCGTTGTAAGAAGCCGCTTGGAGTGCGCTGCCATACTCTCCACCTTGCACATTGACGTCGGCGCCCTTGTCAAGTAGCAGCTTCACGATCTGCTCATGGCCTCCTTGTGAAGCCACTTGGAGTGCGTTGCTACACTCTCCATCATGTGCATTATCATCAGCGCCCTTGTCCAGCAGCAGCTTCACAATCTTCTCATCGCCCTTGTGTAAGGCCGCTCGGAGTGCGTTGCCACCGTATCCACCCTGCACGTTGACATCGGCGCCCCTGTCGAGCAGCAGCTTCACGATCTGCTTGTGGCCTGCACTAGAAGCCGCTTGGAGTGCACTACCATACTGTTCACCTTGCGCATTAACGTCGGCGCCTTTATCGAGCAGCAGCTTCACGACCTCCTCATAGCCATTACTAGAAGCCGCCTGGAGTGCATTGCCGCGGAATCCACCTTGTGCATTGGTGTCGGCGCCCTTGTCGAGCAGTAGTTTCACGATCTGCTCATAGCCGTTGTTAGAAGCCGCTTGAAGTGCACTACCACAGTCTCCACCTTGTGCATTGACGTCGGCGCCCTTGTCGAGCAGTAGCTTTACGATCGGCTTGTGGCCTTCATATGAAGCTGCCTGGAGTGCGTTGCCATACTGTCCACCTTGCGCATTGACGTTAGCACCCTTGTCGAGCAGCAGCTTCACAACCTGCTCTTGGCTGTTGTAAGAAGCCGCTTGGAGTGCGCTGCCACAGTCTCCACCTTGCGCATTGATGTCAGCGCCCTTGTCGAGCAGCAGCTTCACGATCTGCTCATGGCCATTGTAAGAAGCCGCTTGGAGTCCATTGCTATACTGTCCACCTTGGGCATTGATGTCGGCGCCCTTGTCGAGCAGCAGCTTCACCACCTGCTCATGGCCGTTGTAAGAAGCTGCGTGGAGTGCGATGCCACACGGACCTCGGACATTGGCGTCGGCGCCCTTGTCGAGCAGCAGCTTCGCGATCTGCTTGTGGCCTACACTGGAAGCCATGTGGAGTGCGTTTCCATAGTATCTGCCTTGCGCATCGATGTCAACGCCCTTGTCGAGCAGTAGCTTCACGACCTGCTCATGGCCTGCACTAGAAGCGGCCCGGAGTGCGTTGCCATGCTCTCCACCTTGTGAATTGATGTCGGCGCCCTTGTCGAGCAGCATCTTTACCACTATATCATGTCCATACTCTGCCGCCAACTGCAGCGGAGTCCGACCGTAGCTGTCTCTTGGGTCTGTTGAGATTGCAATATCTCCTTCTAACATAGATAGGAGTTTCTTTGTTAGACAAGGCAGCCCAAATTGTGCGGCCAGATGCAAGCTTGTTGTTTCTCGAGGATAATTTTGAGTATACGGGCCATATTTGTAGGTTGAAATCGACATCACCTGCACAGCACAGGAAACCAAGCTGCTGTGCTGAAGAAATGAACATGCTAGTTCGCACACCTCATCTTGAACCGTTAGTGTGTGATGTCCCCAATGCCGAGCAGCATAGTCTAAGAATGCATTCTGCTTTAGCCTGCTCTCGAAGCCATCATCAGTGGGACAGCTGCCACATCTGAAGGTACTAAAGGAGAGGTAAGTTAAACACGTTGACGCAATGTCTAGCTGCGCACGAGGATTCCACTCTTCCCGAATCTGCCCAAAGTATTCTTGCGCTGTGTAGTGTACGAGGCGGATGACGTTACTCTTCCGGTCTACAGTAACAAGGCCAGCACAGACCGAGACAAGGTCTTCGATATCCGGAATGTTGTCGAGGTCCAGTTCTTCTTCATCTAGCTCTACTGCTAATGCATTGCATAGCTCCTCGGTTGTAAGTGGTCTTTCTGCGTATGTGATCCAGGAAAGGACGGTCTTTGCTAGCACGCTCTTCCCAGGTAGTTGACCCTCAATTCTCTTGATCGCTTCACCATATGCCTGACTGAGTGCTGCAGAGCCTTTTGAGAATTTGTTGAGTGCAGACTGGGCCTTCTTCTTCGTATTCTTGTCTAGAAGGGAGTCGAAATGGAGACGAGCAAGAAGGAACCTAGAAGAACTGTAAGCTTGTGGTATTCTCCAGATAGTCACGATATGCTAACATCCCATCTACCGCTTTGACTAGTTTCTCCTGCACCATTACCTGCAGTGCGTCATCACGTTGGATGCAGCCAGGCAACCGGTACATCTGGCCCTTTACGAACCGCTTCACATCTGCCTCACTTGCTCGCACTTCCAGCGTTAGTGCTGACTTGAACTCGTTTGCTACCTCTGGGATGAAGCGTGAAGTGACCATCAGATGTAGGTCTGTTTTAGATTGCAAAGCATAGAGCTTGCTAAGAATTTCGCTGCGCGCGCCTCCCTTATCTGAACATTCATCAAAGGCATCAACTATAAGATATACGCTCGAGTAAGAGGTAAGTACGGATTGTAGAGTACTGAGAATTTCTTTGGGTGATGGCCTCGTCCCCTGGCTAGTATGGTAATCGTAGAGACGCGCTACAGGCTCCGCTATAGATGGCCGAGCTTGAAATAGCTGCTTTAAGATAGCGGCAAGTAGATTAATAGTATTCTGGTCTGCTTGCGCTTTGTAGTTGCAATATAAGTAGGCCACTCCGATATTATTGCTTTGCACAGTTTGCAGAAGGTAGTCAATCGTGATTGCCGCAATCATTGTCTTGCCAGCTCCGGGGATGCCAGGACAGAAAAGAGTCTTCTTTGATTTATGAATCCACTCAGTAAACTCAGTAGAGTCAAGGAACCACAGACCAGTTCCTTCCTGTCTCCTAGCGATAATATCGGACTGCTGGGCTGGAAAGTCGGTTAAAGAAATCCACTCTAAGATTTTGTCGTGCTTATGACGATTTTGATCTTGCTGGATCGCACAGACACTTCTCCCAATCGCTTGGGAAAGTTTACTATAGCTAAGCATAAGCGAATGTATCTTTCGTTAGATAAGGAGACTGACAAGTGATCCATTTCCAGTGCGATCTGCACAAGCGTTTTCAAGCGTTCTATCCTTGCCAGTACCTCCATGACTTCCTCTTTGATAAACTTCCACAAGAGAAAATGGCCCACCTTATTCATTCCCTCTTGCCTTATTATCTTAGTTTGCAACTGCTCCAACGTGAGCTTGTACTGATCGAGTGGGCCATTTTTCACACTGAGCGCCTGAACCGCCGTATTCCATGACTCATTAGAGGTTTCCTCTTCCAGACGGTATCTTAACGTGATAAGAAGATTGTAGAGGTTTGACGCCTCGATAGCACATTGAGCGCGGTCCTTTGGAGCGTCTTTAACCCCGCTCAGGTACTCGATCACCTTGCTTGTGAGCTGCAGGATAGCGATGATGCCGGTGGTAATGCTGAGCGGATCCATAGTATGATGAACGGCGACGACGGGGGAAAGTAGGCAATAAGTCGGCAAGAGACCAGGCAGGCATTAGTGGGTTACAGAATCCTTGAGGTCTCGTCATCCTTCAGCAGCAGGAAGGCTGAGGATAGACACCCTCTGTTCCTCGCGCTAAGACCCCCGCCACGACTCCGCCACCCACAAAAAGTGGATTTCGGTAGCGCGTGCTGAGCGTTTTCGATAAATTCACAAACGTTACAGTAAATTTTTTGGTATAAAAATTCGTCGCTTGCAGTCTGCCACTGTTGTTAGGTTAGTGTTGTGGCGGTTGGACGCGCACGGGTGCAGCTACCGCAGATCGTTTAGATTCCACGTGGCATGTGGCAGTGCTGGCCGTTAGGGGAAGCATTGTGGCGGAAGGCATCGCCTCCATCCACCACACCACAACAAACCATCTTAGCTTCTGTGTGCCATACCCTCACCCACGCTGCACACTTAATGCGCATCAATTTAATACCTCTATTTCATGAAGCGGAAGCGCACGCATTCGGAAGGTGACGATCAAGCCAGCCGATCGCGCCTCAAGCGACGGGCTCAAGGCAGGTACGGCATGACCGAACTTCTGGATGCTGCTGCCGCTGCTGACCCAAGCCTACAGGCACCTCGTTCCGTTACAACTTTCTTCGCCACCTCCCGAGCCAGTTTTACTGCGAACCTCGCCCTCTGAGCTTTTCTCTCGGCCTCTCTCTTGCCACATTTGCTCGCCGCCTATCGAGTCTGTTGCCCGGCACGATAGGCGGTCTGAGCAATCCTCTCCACCGCTTCCCCTCACACGGCACAATCTTCACCGTCTTCAGCGAAGCCTGCGCAGCGGTAATCCCTCAATGCCGTCATCTCCATCCCGGAGGTCGCGGTCGCCGGAGAAGAGTACATTGGCCGATAAGATGGATCCGAAGGACAAACTACAGCTCTTCAGCATCTTTTACGACGAGCAGGCCGTAGTCCCAAACGTACTTGAAGAGCATATATCAGATCTCCGCAAGCTGCGGCAAGTCTCATCTCCAAACGCAAAGCAGATTCGAGGAACGGTACCCGTTGCACGGTCGCGGTCCGAACAGGATGGCATAGATATAATGGAAGAAATGCTGCTCCTGGTCCCTGCTAGTAAGGGTGGTATGGCGTGCGTTGAACGCGCAGCGAAGCCGAATCTTAGCGCTCAATTCTTGCCGCCGGCTTCCAGTTTTGTGGCCGAGAATCTACGGCTTGAAACGCCGCAGCCGGATCATTGCTTCGGATATCTTCCGTCGAAGAAGGCGAGGCCTGCAAAATTGAAGGCGCCATTCACGATTGAGGAGGAGAATATTATGAACAGGTACGTGCACCGCGTATCCTCTACCACCTGGTCCACAATAAACAACTTTGCTAACCTGTAGAATTGTGCAGATTCGCATTGACGACGGAACTTTATTTCCCTTTCCTCACAGCTCAATGGAAGAGCCCTGCGAAAGGGCAAACGCATCACCAAGCTATCCTACAGGGAGCCCGCGACGGATCTACAATAGTCAACTACCTTCATCAATTCTACACCACCGCAAGACCAGCCAAAGCACCAAGCCTTGTCGAAACGTGCCATTTCTCCGCTACAACAGATATGCGATCAATTATTCTGTGGGTGCATTGGCGGGAGCAGGATGAGGATGGGAACGTCAGCTATCACATGGAGCAGGTTGAGTCTGGGATGCTCGACAAAGAAAGGGATAACAATGAGATTCGGACAATACTGCGGAATCTGCAGGACTATGCCTTGGGTGACCGATTGCAAGGGATCAAGGAGCTGCTTCCGGCATTTTGGAAGAACTTAGCGAAGGCAGGACCGGCGCGGACGGTTAGCGTGATGAGCTCGTCATCAGGCATGGAGAATATCCCTACGTTGGAGCAACCCACGCCATCATCTAAAGCGCTGGAGCCTGTGTAGAAGAGAAGGAGGGAGGATACATGAAAGGGTACTAAGGGAATGCTGGAAGGGCTCTGGAAATGGGCTATTTTCAGTTGTTCGGCGCCTGTTATATGCCACAATATTTTCCATACAAGACCACAATAATCTATTCTCATCTTTGTGTGTGTGTATGTGTATATGTGTGTGTTTCTATTATGGCCATGCACCCTGATGCTATGGGCCGTTACTATGCGCCAGCTAAATACATCCTGCTTCACTACTCTTCCTCCAATTCAGAAGCCAACTATAAGAACTGCTCGTCTATTGCCTAATGCCGCGCTCAACCAAGGAAGTAAGAAAGAAGTACTCATCTTTGCGCAAGGCTGTGGCCGGTACGGGTCGGCCATCCTCCCTACTGGCGCGGGTAAGCTGCATAGAGCTCGAGGCTGGTGTTGGTGTTGCCCTTTGACGGCACTAGGAGAAGCTCGCAGCTCTGCGGGTTTGCGTGTTCGCGAGCGAGCTACTGCAGATCTACCACCAAATCCCATCTTTTTTCTGCTGCGCATCATTAGATGGCCTTTTGGGAGTAACGAGCGTCATCGCCGTAATCGATATATCCATCGATATCTTGTCACTTTACCTCTAGTACTCAGTCGCCCACAGTCGCCACAACAGCGGCAATGGATGCTGTTCAGACTCTTGGGTACATTGCTGTGAGATTTTGAATAGATTTGCTCCTGTAGCAACATCTGGGTCATCCAGGCGATCTCTTATACAGCATTTGTGGGGTAATCTCTTGAACTCTACCTCAAATTCTCACTATAGCGAGCGTTCGATGTAAAGTTCTTTGGCTGATCATCGAGGTGATCGCCATAACTCTGCCAAATAGCTTTGATCGATGCCAAGGCTAGCCTGAGGCATTAGGCAAGACCTTCAACTGCTCTTGGGCGAACAGACTAGTCATAGCAGGCACGCGCTGCTGCGTGTGGCCACGAGCCCGCATAAATAGCTTCAACCGATGCATTGCTGCAAGCAGCCCGAATCCTGCAGGAATAGCATTAAACAATGATGCAGCTAGCTTCGGTGATGCTAGTATCGGTAGTAGCGGCTGTAGTAATGTAAAGTAACGAGTTCATCTAAACCCCTTCTCCAGTATTAATAAGATTCTCATGTGAGAAGAATACAATAGAAGTTCTGCTTCCGTCAAAGTCGGAAACAAAATGCTCAAGAAGGCTTGAACGGAGGAAAACAACATCTTCAGGCCTGTGCTGAAGCTTCAAGCCTAGTCCCGGAATACATAAGTCACCACCTTCAAATTCCCCACAACAGATCATAGCCACCCAACCATCTTTAACATCTCCCTTATCTTTATGTATTCCAACCTTCGTACCATGAAGAACTGCCATCCCCAAGAAGCATTGGCGTTGTGACACCTCCAACAGTTTGAGTGGTGTTATGCCGACAAGGTAATTCCAGTTAGCCCGATACCGTGAGTAACCGGCAGGATCAAAACCTTCGAAGAGGATGCCAATAGTCTGAATAATAGGTGCTAAAGAGCGATAAAACTGAAGAACAGCATCGGTCTTATAGGCAGCCGACAGGATATCGCGAGAGAGGATAGCTTGATGAGGGGTTGGATGCTTAGGATTTGCGGCATTACTCTGTCCAGTTGCCACCCACAAAGCAAAATGATAAACCCCACAGTCCGACTCAACATCCTTGTTGAATTCCTTATGCCGAAGGTCTGTCCTGGAAGGTGGAGGAGGATTGTATCGAGACACAAGAGTAGTTACCGCATCGAACACAACCCTGTTGACCTCCCGAGCATGTCCCCACGGCCACTGCAGTCCCTTCTTAAAAAATACTACAAGCCCAAGCCCTTCTTTATCCTTTATTATCATGCTCTCATCTATGGCCTGCCCCATCTCTCTGTATGCAGTCGCTGGGTCGTGATTTATGAAGGTAGGTAGAAGGGTTGGGTCGTCGATGAGATCTGACAGCGAAAAGGACATCGAGACACTTGAAATACTGTTGAGAATCTTTGGCAAGAGCCTCGGACAGAAGCGACGTATCTCTCGCCACTCAAGAGGGAGGTAGGAGGCAGCAGAGCGTTCAGTAATGCGTGTCGCAGTGGGTGTAGACATCGTGGGGTAGAATTAGTCGAGCAACCAGGTCGAAGGAGAGCGTTATAACTTTTATCTAGAGTTAGCTGTCAGCAACACATCCAACTCATCATTATCTCGTGCCAAACTGCGGGATACCTCGCACACAGGTTGACCAAAGGCGTAGCAGGAGACCTCTCTACATAGCCACCAAGATGATGATGAGTTGAGGAAGGAAGGTGAGACGGGTACCTAGAGGCGATCTTAAACACTGTGTAACTAATTAGGATGCTGCTTTTAGACCACATAACCCTAATTCAGGTGGCCAACGTCGCGTGTCAAAGTTTCAAGCATGGAATTTCGAGAGCACCAAAAATCTCGCAAAAACCAAGAAAGGCTTTGTGGATGAGGAGGACAAGTTCAACAAGGAAGTAGGTGAGAACTTCACCACGTACTACACACCGTTGATTCTCTGCATAAAGGAGCTGCGGAAAGTAATCATCCCAGAGGGGAAGCGATGGCTTAGGGAGGATCGGCAGCTTTATTCTCACATGAAGTCTATTCTTCAGCAGGCAAGGAAGGATTTAGACACCATAGAGTAATAGCATTCGATTTGGTCGAGCTTACACATTTCTACTCTTTTTTTTTTATCACAGTGAGCCAAAGCACATTCAGAACAGTCCAATTCAGCAAAAAAATATACTAACTCTTCCCTTGTTCAGGATGAGTGTCCATAAAAGTGATCTCTGTAATTCCAAGATACCACATGGCTGGTTAGAGAAGGGTCAATCTGGTCGTAGCTGGAGGCTTTGCTCGGAACCTCCTAGCGCCCACCCCACCGCACTACTGTGGAGAGTATCGGGGCCGGTGGGTAGAATGCTCAATGCTCTGCTTCGTGTGCCTACATGCTACGGAGAAACGAGCGGCAGCAAGGTAGGTAAGCTACCCGCGCCAAGAATCCTAGCTAACTGCCCGGGCTCAGAATCCGCCTCCACACTACCCATATCATATGCTACCTAGTGGCTACAACACCCAAACTCTTTCTTTATCCACGCCAAAAAATAATAATAAACGCCCCTCACACAAGGGTGTGGCTGGTGCGGGTCGACCGCCCTCCCTGCTAGTGGTGGCGATATCGAGTACCACATGATCTTTCGTTCTCTTCGATGCTACTTATTGGCACGCTTAGCCACGCGATGCTGAATCGTTGCTTAGCCACCTTGCACCGCCCTGCCCCACCATCATCCATGACCCGTTCCTCCGAGTACTTTTTCCATGGGCCTAATAGCAATCATAGTCCCAGGTCTTTGGCTGCTAGACCCATGCGCATCTTATCTGTGTCTATTTGAACGATTTCTTAGCCATAGCTTTCTAGCACTCCTCTCCTCATGCGTCTTTTGCGGTTTGGAGATGACGGCGAATTCAGCCTGGTCGAATTTATTGGCAAGAACATTCCATGCTATGCTGTTCTGTCGCACACCTGGGGATCGGATGACGAAGAGGTTACCTTCGACGACTTAATGAACGGCACGGGCAAGAGCAAGGATGGCTATCGCAAAATTCGCTTCTGCGGAAAGCAAGCCGCTAATGACGGCCTGCAGTTCTTCTGGGTAGACACTTGCTGCATCGACAAGTCAAGCAGCGCAGAGCTTTCGGAAGCTATCAACTCCATGTTTCGCTGGTATCAGAATGCAGCAAGATGCTATGTGTATCTCTCTGATGTTTCGATGGGCACCCGTAGATGGAAAACGGCGTTCAAGAAAAGTAGATGGTTTACTCGTGGCTGGACGCTTCAAGAGCTTATTGCTCCGGCATTAGTGGAATTTTTCTCAGCTGAAGGAGAGCGGCTTGGTGACAAAAAATCGCTGGAACAAACACTACACAGGATAACAGGTATTGCCGCTCAAGCACTTCAGGGAAGCCCCTTGTTTCATTTCAGCACAGACGAGCGTATGTTGTGGGCAGCAAAACGTCATACAAAGCGCGAAGAGGATGCAGCATATTCTCTATTAGGCATTTTCAACATCTATATGCCGCTTATCTACGGCGAAGGGCGCCAAAAGGCGCTGGGTCGGCTCCTGAAAGAGATTAAAAATAACAACTCGATTAAACTGCCAGTGGTGAAAGGAGCGTCCTTCGACTCTCACACAGAGGAGCACAATGCAAGATGTCTTCCCAACACACGAGTTGAGCTACTCAGTCAAATAACAGAATGGGGGAAGGACAGGAATAACAAACCCATATTCTGGCTGAACGGGATGGCTGGCACTGGAAAGTCTACAATCTCACGAACTATTGCCCAGACATTCGTCACCCAACGTCAATTAGGAGCCAGCTTCTTCTTCAAACAAGGTGAGGGAGATCGCGGCAACGCTACACGATTCTTCACCACCATTGCTACAGATCTGATGGGCCATGTATGGGGAATGAGACCAGGGATCAGAAGAGCAATCGATGCTGACCCAGCTATTTCTGAGAAGGCTCTGAAAGACCAGTTCGAGAAGCTGATCCTTCAGCCACTCTCAGAAGCTACACTTCAAGCTTTGGAACCGGTTCTCGTAATAGATGCGCTGGACGAGTGCGGGCGAGACGAAGATATACGAGCAATTCTCCAACTCCTTTCACAGACCAAGGGTTTTAAGCCAGTGTCGTTACGGATATTTGTAACCAGCAGACCAGAGCTCCCCATTCGCCTAGGGTTCAAGGTAATGCCGGATGGAACGTACCAAGACCTAATCCTTCATGAGGTGCCAAGGCAAACTATCGAACACGACATAACTCTCTTCTTGGAACATCGATTTGGGGAGATCAGAGAGCAGCGCTCACTATCCACAGACTGGCCTAGTAGGGACCAAATTCAGGCTCTAGCTAATATGGCTATCCCGCTCTTCATCTTCGCTGCTACAGTCTGCCGATATATTGGATCTAAAGGAAGCGATCCTGAAGAATACTTGAATAAAATACTAGAGTATCGGAAATCAACATTCTCCCAGCTCGATCAGACTTATCTTCCTATTCTGAACCAGTTGCTTGATGACCAGGAGGAAGAAGATAAGGAAATGTGGCTTAGTGGATTCCGAGAACTGATTGGAAGTATTATTGTTTTAGAGAGTCCTCTTTCTGTTACCTCACTTGAACAGCTCCTTAAAATTCCAAAAAGGCGAATTAGGTACAGGCTGGACTCTTTACACTCTGTCCTCGCCATTCCAGATAGCGAGAACTTACCTATAAGGCTCCTACATCTGTCATTTCGTGACTTCCTTGTTAATCCTCAAAAAAGGGGGAAGAGCCTATTCTGGGTGGACAAGGGAGAAACACATAGAAGGCTAGCTAGCAAGTGCCTTGAACTACTATCTAGTTCCGAAGGCCTGCGAAAAAACATATGCAAGCTCCCGAATCCTGGAACTCTGAGGAGCGAGATTGATGAACAGACAATAGCTATCTGTTTATCACCTGGGTTACAATATGCTTGCTGTTATTGGGTGTACCATCTGGAGCACAGCGACTGCTATATCCATGATGGGGATCCTATCCATCTTTTTCTTCAAGAATATCTCCTATATTGGCTGGAAGCTACGAGCCTTATTGGAGAAGCATACAAGTGCATCTATATGATTAATAGGCTACAGGCGCTTGCAAAAGTAAGGATATTTTGTGTTCTATTGTAACCTCTATGCTTACCTATTAGTAGTCGGATACTGTCTCAAAATTTCTTCATGATGCGGAGCGATTTACGTTGCGGTTCCGATCTATATTAGAGGATGCGCCTTTACAGATCTACTCTTCGGCCCTTATTTTTGCTCCAGAGACGTCTATTATACGGAAAACATTTACGGACCATATTCTGGGGTGGGTCAACATGATATCAAAGGTGGAAAACGATTGGGATTCTTGCCGCAGCACGCTTGAAGGCCATTCCCGGGGGATTAATGCAGTAGCCTTCTCACCAGACGGCCAGCTGGAAGCGTCTGCATCAGGGGACAAAACTGTACGGCTGTGGGAGACAGCCACAGGCTCTTGCCGCAGCACGCTTAAAGGCCATTCCCAGGGGATCAATGCAGTAGCCTTCTCACCAGACGGCCAGCTAGTAGCGTCTGCATCGGGGGACAGTACTGTACGGCTGTGGGAGACAGCCACAGGCTCTTGCTGCAGCACGCTTAAAGGCCATTCCCGGGGGATCAATGCAGTAGCCTTCTCACCAGACGGCCAGCTAGTAGCGTCTGCATCGGGGGACAACACTGTACGGCTGTGGGAGACAGCCACAGGCTCTTGCCGCAGCACGCTTGAAGGCCATTCTGGCGGGATCAGTGCAGTAGCCTTCTCACCAGACGGCCAGCTAGTAGCGTCTGCATCGTGCGACAGTACTGTACGGTTATGGGAGACAGCCACAGGCTCTTGCCGCAGCACGCTTGAAGGCCATTCTGATGGGATCAATGCAGTAGCCTTCTCACCAGACGGCCAGCTAGTAGTGTCTGCATCGTGGGACAGTACAGTACGACTATGGGAGACAGCCATAGGCTCTTGCCGCAGCACGCTTGAGGGCCATTCTGATGGGATCAATGCAGTAGCCTTCTCACCAGACGGCCAGCTGGTAGCGTCTGCATCGTGCGATAGTACTGTACGGCTATGGGAGACAGCCACAGGCTCTTGCCGCAGCACGCTTAAAGGCCATTCTGATGGGATCAGTGCAGTAGTCTTCTCACCAGACGGCCAGCTAGTAGCGTCTGCATCAGGGGACAGTACTGTACGGCTATGGGAGACAGCCACAGACTCTTGCTGCAGCACGCTTAAAGGCCATTCTGACGGGATCAGTGCAGTAGCCTTCTCACCAGACGGCCAGCTAGTAGTGTCTGCATCAGGGGACAGTACTATACGGCTATGGGAGACAGCCACAGGCTCTTGCTGCAGCACGCTTAAAGGCCATTCCCAGGGGATCAATGCAGTAGCCTTCTCACCAGACGGCCAGCTAGTAGCATCTGCATCGTTCGACAAAACTGTACGGCTATGGGAGACGGCCACAGGCTCTTGCCGCAGCACGCTTAAAGGCCATTCTGGCGGGATCAGTGCAGTAGCCTTCTCACCAGACGGCCAGCTGGTAGCATCTGCATCGTGGGACGGTACAGTACGGCTGTGGGAGACAGCCACAGGCTCTTGCCGCAGCACGCTTAAAGGCCATTACAACAGGGTTACTGCAGTAGCCTTCTCACCAGATGGCCAGCTAGTAGCATCTGCATCGTGGGACAGGAGAGTACGGCTATGGGAGACAGCCACAGGCTTTTGCCGCAGCACGCTTAAAGGCCATTCCCAGACCGTCAGTGCAGTAGCCTTCTCACCAGACGGCCAGCTAGTAGCATCTGCATCGGTCGACAAAACTGTACGGCTATGGGAGACAGCCACAGGCTCTTGCTGCAGCACGCTTGAAGGCCATTCTGGCGGGATCAGAGCAGTAGACTTCTCACCAGACGGCCAGTATCTACAGATAGATAGAGGGCAAATCTCCCTTTCCTTACCTCCATCTAGTATTTTTTCCCCTCAGGACAAAGAGCTACCTACTCTCTTTATAAAAGATCAGTGGGTAGTATTGGAGGAACAATTATTACTTTGGCTTCCACCTGAATATCGACCAAGCTGTACAGCAGTATACGGGGATGTAATTTGCTTAGGACATTCATCTGGCCATGTTACTCTCCTTAAGATTTATCCAGAGTATCTCTATAACTAACACTTATATAGACCTATTCAATATATATATATATTTCTTTTATAATCTCTATTTCATAGAGGGGCCTGGGGGTAAGCGTGAATATTGTTGGAAGTGATAGAACCGTGATCAATTGAGAATTAGAATACATCAGATGAAGTGTGTGTGCGTCCGGAGCACAGTCACACGCTAAGGCTACGTGGAATAGATGACGTAATGTCAGAAGGGGTTAACACCCGTCCAACAAATATATAGTCTAGTAATTCGCCACAGCGATAGGCGAAGCTTCTAGAATTCTCTAGATCGATGTGTCGAGGTTTGCTAAGTAATTATCTTTAAGCTTTATGACTTGCTAGCTGGTATCCTTGATCGCGCTAGCAGGGAGGGCGGCCCACCCGCTCTGGCCATAGGGTTGTTGAGATATACGACCACCAGCAGGGAGGGTGGCCGAGCCGCTCCGACCACAGCCTTGTCGAGATATACACCAGCCACAGCCTTGTCGTCTCTCACGGGGGCCACGGATTTTCTCGATACGATACGGATACGGACGGACACCCAATAGGACAGACAGACCACC
Source organism: Geoglossum glabrum (assembly GCA_021527465.2). NCBI lineage: Eukaryota > Fungi > Ascomycota > Geoglossomycetes > Geoglossales > Geoglossaceae > Geoglossum > Geoglossum glabrum. The sequence continues at coordinate 17 of JAJDFE020000598.1, read as the reverse complement.
AGAAGAAGCCGGTGAGA
>JAJDFE020000597.1:317-23018 GCA_021527465.2 Geoglossum glabrum | reverse complement strand
AGCAACACGCACGGTCCCGCGGAGAGCCAGATGAGCACCGGCTTCACGCTCGATGGTTTCCCCAGCATGGGCGCATGGACCAGCTATGCGCTCGGCAGCGAATGCGCGGACATGCCGGCGTTCGTCGCCATTCCCGATCCGCGCGGTGTTCCGCAGATTGGTCAGCGCCAGTGGGCCAGCGGCTTCCTGCCTGCTGTGAAATTCCTAAAATTCGAGAGAGTGCCGCGGGACTCCCTGCTTTAGCTACTCCATCTTCAAAATATCTTTGAATCGTTTTCATTGCTGCGATACCTGTTGTGATTTTGTCAACGTTGCGATTATAGCAATTCTGTAGCACCAGACTGGTGTTGACAAGCACCGCTCCGGTGTGGTTCTATCTCGAAACGCACCAGAGTGGTGTGTTTATATCAGGAGTGAGCCATGCAGGAGCAAGATATTTCAGTTGTTAAAGTGGGTCCATCCACTGACCAAAGCATCGATCATCATCGAAGTGATCGGCGGGCTTTCTTGCTCGCTCAAATCACGGCTTACATTCAGAAGTCTGGCGATGGTCAATTTGCGGTCTTGCTTGGGGATGCCCTTCAAGAGCTCCCCGAGGTGAAGGCATATTACGAGGACTTGACTAAGCGGTACGTCGCTAGGGATTCCCAAATCCTTAAGGACATTCGCAAAGGTCGTTACGGTCATGTCTCTGGTTCTAAGATTCTCCAAATGTTTTGTCAGATCAATCGACATCTTCCGACGCTCTAGTTCATCAAGCGTCATTGCTGTGTGTTTCATTTTCAACCTTTCTACTAATCAGTTAATCAGGAGTGAGCATGCTAAAAGTAATCGTAGGAACCAATCCCGCCAGAACCATCAACCCTAAACCCAACGGCAAACAATTCAAAGCCTTTCGCGTCCAAGAAGTGGGCGTCATTACCTTAGACCAAGACGGCAAACCACACCAATTTCCGCAACGCATCGAAGTACAACTAAACGATAACGATCAACCGTATGCACCGGGCACCTACACAGCCGATGCAAACACCTCTGTTTACATCGATCAACGTGGGCGGCTCGCACTCGGTCGCTTAAAGCTCACTCCAGTTGCAACCAAGTAACCGGGGAGATATCGCGATGACCGCCCGCACCCATGCAGTAGTCAAAGAAATAACAGAAAACAAAGCCGCTGAGTTCCCCCCGTTTAGTAACACGGGGGGAAAGTTTACGGTGATTGATTACTGTTCGCTCTCATGCCATGCCAGCTATTTAAAACTGGTTCTTGAAGAAATTAGCCAGCATTTCCAATGCCCCGAAGCCGAAGGCGGAATGTACGGCTTTAAGTTATCTCGAAAGATTCAATTCAACGGCGCAACGGTTGGCGTTGTGGCATGGGGCGGCGAATCGCAACTCGAACGCATGATGATTTCATTAACCGGTGCCGCCTGGTGTGCTGCGAGAGAACAATGCACTGCATTCGTGCGCGTCTTAATGCAGATTGATCCCACAGCAAAAATATCCCGCTGTGATATCGCACTCGATTGTATGGAAGGCGAATACACCATCGAGCAAGCCGTTGAAGACTACAAAACTGGTCACTACAACGCAGGCGGCAGAATGCCAACCCATCGATGCGATGGCGATTGGCTAGATGCAAATAGTCCAGCCGGTCGAACGCTCTACATCGGCAAAGGCAAAAATGGCCGCATGATTCGCATCTATGAAAAAGGCAAACAACTTGGTGAAATTAACAGTCCATGGATACGGGTAGAACTACAACTCCGCGCCATCGACAGAGTTATACCCATCGACATCATCAGCGAAACAGACAAATACTTTGCTGGGGCATGCGAAGCAACGGCGAACTTAATCGCACTGTTTACCCGTATCGCCCCTGAAAGTATCCCCACAAAAAGTAGAAACAGAACTGCTGACTTACGCCGATTAGTCGCAGCCATGCGCAATAGCTACGGCCAAGTACTCCATGCATTAATTGACTACTACGGCCTGCAATCCTCAACGGTTTTAAACATCGTCTCACGCGAAGGCTATCCCAAACGCATTGCCGCCATGCTCGATGATTTTGCCGATCAAGAGGAATTTTGCTGATGGCTGACTGCGGCTATACAACCTCATCGACTGGCGGTCGTGTCTTGCACTCAGTGGCAACCGACATTCAACAACTCAGAACAGACCTATTCAACTATTTGAAGGCGTTCAATCCAACCACGTACAACAACATTTCAGCCGGCAGTGCTGGTGACTTAGCCAGCGGCACAGTGACCTACACAACGGCAAGCGCCACAACCGGAAGCTTTACCTACACCCAACAAAGCTGCATCGAAGAAGAAATATTCGACTACAGCCAAGCCGGTGCGATTTGGGGCTTTGCCTTCACCTTCACCGTAGGGCTGTGGTTCGTTGCCAAGAATGCCGGCGCAGTGATTAGCGCAATCAGAAGATTTTGAGAAAGCGTGGTCGTTTCCACGAAACCGGTGCGGCGGTAACCGCACAGAAAAGAGAGGGTAAACCATGAATGCAAAGTTAATACGTTTCAGCCAAAGCACCAAACAAAAGCTGCGGTCACTTGCTGCACTTGGCACCGCTGCGATAGCTAGCCAAGCCTATGCCGTACCAGTTGATCTATCAGACCTCACCGATGCGATTGACTTCAGCACCAGTATCACAGCGGTCTTAGCAGTTGCTGCGGCACTGATTGGCGTCTACATCGCTTGGAAAGCAGCAAAGATGGTGCTATCGGCAGTGAAAGGCGGTTAGCCACATAGCAACAACCAGCAACACAACGAACTAGGGAAGGGCAGAGCGCGCCTGTCCTTCAACAACAAGCAGTAACAGCAAAGTATTCAAGCAATTTATTTAAAGAACAATCTGAAGTATCGAGAGGGCATATGTTCATGAGTGCAAATGATGGCTGGTATCTAATGATCTTCTTAATGGGCTTACTCAATGCTTGGGCAGTCATCAAAGGCTTAAGCGATGACTAAGACCATCAAGATCATCATGGTCATACGCTTAGCGCTGTTCCTGGTGTTCTTACCACTGCATAGCTACGCTGCACCGCCTGTTTACAACGGCAAGATGAATCAAACCATCTCCAACCTAGTCAAACAGAAATCCATCCAACGCGGCTTTGCGGCGAATGATCCACGATACGCCGCTACCATGGAAGCGATCTCCAATGTCACAACCGATGCGGTAGTCGGTGGCGCGGCAGTTGCCACAGCGGCATTTGTTGGCGGTGCGCCGGTCTGGTTAGGCGTTGGAATTGGCTTAGGGGTTACTGCACTCATGGCCGGTATCTATTGGTTCTATTTCGGAGAAGTACCAGTCAAGGTCAATACCGATGGCACCATACAAACTGTACCGTATGTAGCCGGAGCCAGTCCGCCAGCCAGTGCAGCCACTTGGTACAACTGGTTTGCTGCGAACAACAAAACCCAATCATCGGCATGTACCACACGGTATTACACCGCAGATTTTGGTCAATACATCTGTGTCGAATCGATCAATGCAGGGCGTGCACTGGCTGAATTTGCCTATTCTGCGTACAACGATCTAACGGTCATCTTTCCAGCAGAACGCTTCAAATGCTTACCCACTAACAGTTATCTGATGTGTAAAGCCATTGGCAGTCATAACGACTATCCTAATGTTTATTTCAATGATGATGGCGATTACGTTCTGTATCTCAACGTCAATCCAGCATTTAGCAATAGCACGGTCACTGACTTAGTCAACAACCAACTATCGCCCAACGACTTAAACAGTCCTGCCGATCCAAACCTAGTCGCCAAGCTAGCCAATGAAGCCTGGAAAAAAGCCGCACAAGAACCGGGGTATCAAGGCATACCGTACGACAATTCCCATCCAATTACGAGTAACGATGCCAACACACTCAGAGAAGTCGATCCAACCACATATCCCAGAACCGGTGACGTCATTGCCAGACCCGCACCAAGCGATAACCCAACAACGGAAATTCCCATACCAGAACCCGGTGAATACACACCGCCTGAAGGCGAAGAAGAACCAGAAGATAGCATTACCTGCGGCTTACCCAACACACCGCCATGCATCATCGAATGGGGGCCACAAGTCACAGCGCCAACCGATCCCACGGCAAAAACCGCAGAAGATATTGGCAATACCGGGCTATTCGCCGATGCCAATCTCAACGCCTTAAAAGGCTGGACACTACCCAACCATTCCAGTGTCTGTCCAACTGCGACATTCAACGCTTTCAATCAAGAATTCGTCATGGATCAACAATGCGCGGAATTTGAAAAACTGCGAGAAGTGGTTACACCGGTCATGGTTGTGATGTGGTCGATATTGGCATTAGTCATCATCTTAGGGGCATAACATGCAAGCAATCCTATGGCCGATTGTCAGCTGGATATTCAGAGAAGCAGTACTGAAGTTTTGCATCATGGGAGTGGCATTCATAGCGGTATCGCAACTAGCACCGTTAGTCATCAATCAAATCTCGCCATTCATCGGCACATCGAGCTTAACCAGTGCATTTAGCAATATTCCGCCCGGTGTCTGGTACTTCTTAGATTTCATGGGCGTTGGGTTTGGCATGCCGCTGGTGATTAGCGCTTACGTCAGTCGTTTCTTAATTCGTCGCATTCCGTTTATCGGTTAAGCAGCACAACAACAACGATAAAGAAATTCATAAATAGAAAACAACCATGTCGATTAATCTCTATACCGGACTACCCGGGGGCGGTAAGAGCTACGAAGTGGTGAGTAGCGTCATCGTTCCAGCGATCAAAGAAGGAAGGCGGGTGGTTACCAACATCAAAGGCTTACAAATTGACAAGATCAAAGAAAAAGCCGGGGGTGATGGTGAAATCATCGTTGTAGAAACAGAACGGATCGCCGAACCGGGATTCTTTCCGGGGGAACATGAACGCGAAGGGCGAATCGTACAACCGGGCGATTTAATCTGCTTAGATGAAATCTGGCGTTACTGGCCACAAAGCAAAGAACCGCCACAAGAACACATTGAATTCTTTCGCATGCATCGACACATTGTCGATGACAAAGGCATCAATTGTGACGTAGCGATCATTACCCAAGACCCGGGCGACGTACACAAGACCTTAAAAGCGGTGATTGAAACCACATTTAGAATGGTTAAACTCAGAGCGATTGGCCGAGACAAAAGCTATCGAGTAGAAATCTTTCCAAGAACACAAACCCATCGAAAAGCCCAACGGATTCAAATAAAAAACTACGATAAATCCATCTTTGCACTGTATTCCAGCTACACCGGCAAAGGCGGCAACGAACAAGTTATTGATAAACGCGTCAATATCCTCAATAGTGGATTCTTCAAAATCGTACTACCGATTCTCATTATCATTGCATTATTTGGCGCGTACAAAGTCTATACCTTCCTCAATCCGCCAAAAGCAGAAGAACCCAAACCCAAGGAAAAAGCTTTAGCAAAGCAACAAGCCCAAGACGGTACGGCGGCCAAGGGGGCAGGGGGCCCCGCCGAGCCGTCGTACCGCTTAACCGGCATTATTGAAACCTCAGCCAATGGCGTGATGTTTGTGTTGTGGGATGGTAGACAAGGCCGGTTAATCAAAACCCAACAATATCGAATTACACCGGATGGTTGGCTGGTCAAATACAAAGGGCAGTGGACAGATGAATATAGCGGGCCTGTTGTACCAACCAGACTTGCCACAACCACACCGCCAACGACATCCATCATTCCGGTTAACCCATAAATAAAAAACTGGGTTAGAATAAATAGTAGCCATCAAACGAGAGGGGGCTAAGATGTATGAATTTGACCGTCGCTTAAAGCTAGGAGAACTATTTCTATCAAAAGCTCAACTAGCGGTTTATACCGAAGTTTTAGAAAATCTCGGCAAAGATGAAGTGATTGTCGATATCACATTATTTAAACAAAAAAAAGAACGCATCGAAAATCGGTTAGTCACCATCCAAAAACGCATTGAAGAAATACAAACCGATCTCGATGAACAAACTTTGCACTGACAGTGTGCCCGATCTCCTAATGACTAAAAGGCCACGAAGTGGCCTTATTGTTAACCTTTGCGGCGATGTCGAGCCGGTTCCAGATTTAGCATTTCAAGCACGCGGATTCCTTCATACAACGCGATGGCTGCTATTGTTTTCTCGGTTGGTTTAAATTCTTCGGTGTATCCGAGCGCTTCAGCTTTCTCAATTTGCTGCTCCATTAATTCACGTAACCGTGTTGCTGTGGTTTTATCTACTTCTAATTCGATCTTCATGCCGTTCTCCTTTATCAACGCCGGGCGGTTGCCCGTCTGCGTAGCCAAGGAGCTTCGCGGCATAGAGCAGGGCATCAAGGATGAAACCGCGAAGCGGCAAGCTATTGAGTTTCTGCGAAAGTAGGAGCAATATTTCCGGTGAGCAAAATCAACGAAGTCTAAAGAGCGCAGTCCTTGAAGCCATGCGGTCGCGTGGCATGATCTGTAATGCAGATGGGTACAACTTCAATTTAGAGGGAGTTTGAATGTCTGGCCTTGGTCTGTTTTTGGCAATCACACTGATTGTTATTGTCTTCTTAATAGCAGTGACATTTGGAGTTTATAAGTACATCAATGGAAATAAAGTAGAAGGCGAGCAACTGCCATATTACGCCGTAGACGTTTTATCCAAACCAGAGCAGGTACTTTATTTTCGTCTTGTAAATGCACTTCCAGACCATATAGTGTTAGCGCAAGTGCAAGTATCGAGAATTCTCAAAGTAAAAAAGGGACAAGCACAACAAAAATGGCGAAACAGTATTGATCGTTTAAGTGCCGATTTTGTCGTTTGCAATAAAAATTCTTCGGTGCTTGCGGTGATTGAACTAGACGATAAATCGCATTCGAGCAAAGTGCGATTAGCCACGGATAACAAAAAGGATGCTGCATTTGCAGCTGCAAACATTCCTGTTATTCGTTGGAATGTGGCAGCTATGCCAGATGAAGCAAAAATTAAAGAAACTTTTAAAACTTAAGTTCTTATCATGAAGTCATGCAATTGCGTGGCATAATCTGTAATGCAGTTAGGTACCATCTATTTAATTTTTATTGTTTAGAGAATATATGCTTTCTCAAAGTTTAGAAAACCTTAATGAAGATTTTTTTAAAAAATTATGTAGTGATCGGTACCCAGAGTCTGGATCTCTTGATTTCAAATGTCAGCTTCCCAATTCTTCAGATAAAGAAAAAGAAGAGTTTTTAAAAGATGTTTGTGCATTTGCTAATTCTGATGGCGGTGACTTGGTATATGGAATTATGGAAGGTAAAGATAACCAACCGCATACAATGCATGCAATAGAAACGGATTTTGATAACGAATTTATGCGCTTGAGTTCTTTTTTAGAACGAATTGAGCCATTTATTTCTGGTATAAAGTTTAAAGCTGTGACTATCACTGGCGGATTTATATTGATTGTCAGAGTGCCAAGTTCTTTTAATGCTCCTCACGGCTTTAATAAAAATGATTTTTGGAAATTTGCAATGAGGAATGGTCCTAAAACCACTTATTTTACTTATGAGCAATTAAGATCAGCATTTGACCGAAGCGCGACTTTGGCGCAGCAAGCTCGAGCATTTTTGGAAGAGCGCCATGATTTAATTATTAATAAGAAAACATTAAAACCTTTGTGCGCTGGACCTATTTGTGTAACTCATTTAATTCCTATTTCTGGACTAGCTAATCGGCATTTTCTTGATGTTAAAAAAGTGCATGAAACAAAATATGACTTAACTTTTCGAGATTGGGGCAACATCAGAGATTTAATTAATCTTGACGGAGTGATGATGTATGCATTTGAGCAAAAATATACATGCGCATATGTTCAGGCATTTCGTAATGGAAGCTTAGAAGGAATTAGTTCTGGGGCTGGAACATTGCGTGCGGGTGAAAAACATATTCCGTGTATTTATGTAACTGATTACTATAGAGAGTCATTCATAAAATTTAAAAATTTTTTAATAAAAATGGGATATGCTGGGCCAGCAGTAGCCAGTTTTGCGCTGCTTAATATTGAAGGATATGATTTTCCTTATGGAAACGGTTATTCTCAGACTGTGGGATTAGCAGATCGCTCTAATTTGATATTGAGAGATATTTGGATAGAAGATATTTCAGCAATTAATACTGCTGAAGATGCTGATATATTCGTTAGGCCAGCAATGGATATTTTGTGGCAATGTTTTTCAGCAAAAGAATGTGAGCTATACGACGCCAATGGAATTTGGAAAGGAAAATATTAGATTGTTTTACTGATTTGCAATCCTATTATTTATTGTACCTCATCCACTACCGTCCTTTTAATCGCTCGCTTAACACTCGATATATGAATCCCATACCGTCGAGCAATCTCACTCTTTGTATACCTGCCGGTATGCCACATTTTCACCGCCTCTAATTCCTGCTCTGGCGGTAATGCACGTTTTCTACCAAAAATCGCACCTCTTCTAAGAGCAGCCTGCATACCTACGCGAGTACGTTCTCGAATCAATTCACGCTCAAACTCAGCAAAAGCACCGATGATTTGTAAAATCATGCGGCCTGCCGGCGAAGTAGTATCAATAATTTCAGTTAAGCTTTTGAAGGAAGAACCGATTTTTTCGATTCGCTCAAGAATAGTTAATAAATCTTTAAGAGAACGAGCCATACGATCCATTTTATAAACAATAATGAGATCGCCCGGCTGTAGTTGAGACAAGAGACTTTCGAGAACCGGTCTACGTAGATTTTTAGCAGACCGTTTCTCCTCTAAGATGACATCACAATTGGCTTTACGAAGTGCATCAATCTGAGCATGTGTTTCCTGCTCCTGTGTTGACACACGAGCATAACCATAAATCATGATTCTTACCCAAAAGTTATTATTTAAATAAGAATCGGTATTAACAAAAAATTCTTTAGTGGTATAATGCGCCCTCTTTTTGGTCGAGACGGTCTAAATCGTCCCTCTCCGCCAGAGTAAAATAGTTTCAATGCGCCCGTAGCTCAGTTGGATAGAGTACTTGGCTACGAACCAAGGGGTCGTGGGTTCGAATCCTGCCGGGCGCGCCATATGCATCAACGGGTTAAGTAAGAAATTGCTTAACCCGTTTTCATTTTCCTAGGGACTTTTAAGGGACTGATTTCCCTTGCTAGCATTGAAAGTGATTTGTTATGACGATTCTGTTCATCGCAAATCAAATTTAATGCGTCGCGCAATTCCTTTACTTGTCCGACAGAGTAATGACCTGTCATGCTTCTGCGTGCATGCCAAAGGACGTCTGCAATAATTTCTTCAGATACTCCAGCTTCACGTAGCCGCATTCCAACGGTATGCCTTAAGTCGTGAACATGCAGATCAGACAGGCCGGCTTTAGTGCGACCATTTTGCCAACCTGTATTGTTCATTTCCTTTATTGGTTGCCAAGCGCTACTTGTTCCTCTACGCCAGCAAAAAACAAAATCATTGTGCTTACCTCGCTGGGTTTGAATGATCGATTCGGCTACCCTATTTAAAACTACGATTCGCGATTGTTTTCTGCCTTTTACAAATTCTTTAGGTACGCGAAAAACGCTAGTTTTCATATCCGGTATATGAATTTCCCATTCCCAGAGTAGATTGCATATAACGTTGTCACGCAAGCCGGTGTTCAACGCAAATAAAGCCATTGTTGCCAAGTGATCTGGCAGCACTGGTAACAATCTGCGTTGTTCGTCCCATGTGATAGGGTAGGGCTCGCGTTGATCATCAAGCGGCAGCATGGTAATTAGCGGCGCTGTTTCTAGCCACGTAAGACCATTTTCGTCGCGCCATTTGCGAGCGGCGAGATTTAATATCCGCCGCACTACACCTAAAGCAAGATTGATGGTCTTGCTTTTAGCACCAGGTTTAATGCGTTTGCGGCCGTTTTTAGTGACCACTGTCGTCGATTCTCTGCGGGCCTGAATATAAGGCCGCAAAGTCTCGTCGTAAATCGCATTAAGAGCTAACCGTCCGATAAAAGGCATAATGCTGTGAAGCATGTAAATCTCGGTCTCGAGTGAAACTTTGTCTTCAAAGTCGATAATGTATTTGCTTGCTGCTTCTTCAAAGGTGCGTTTCGGGCGAATACCAAAAACCTTTGCTTGGCGGATTTTATTGAGTTGGAAAATTAACCAACTCTCCGCTTCGCCATAATTCGTTCCGAAATTTTGTTGAAGTCGGATACCGTTACAGACTTTGTCGATGCACCATGTTCCATTCTTGTCCTGGTAGATGCCGGACATTTTTTGTCGGCCCATGTATTTTCCTCACTTTCTTCGGGCCGTTCGCTTCCGCCCTTATATTCTTCAAAAACTCGGTCTAGGTCAAATCGGTCGAAAATGAGGTTGGTGCCCATGCGCATCGGATGTAGTTTTGGCCTAAGGTATTCGTCAAAGAATCGTCGCTTTACACCAAGATAATTAATCGCCTCTTGTCGGTTATATCCACGTTTATTCATTATCTTGACCTACTTAATAAATAGATTTAATTCCTGAGAGTGATGTCGCTGTGCTAGCACCCGATAAGGGCCGATCGTCACGATTTCACCTTGATTCAGCAGCCTTGTTAATTCTGTTGAACGCAGCACTGCTGTTAGCGCGAGCAAATAATCTTGTGCTAAATGAATTTGATCGTGATTCACTTCAATGATTGTCCTTACGCTCATCCGTGCATCCTTGCTGTTGGGTCATCTTTGAAGTGTTTCGACCAAATTTCGTCGATTTTTTCAACTTGAGGTTGTGACAGCTGGGTAGTATCAGCGCCGTCATTTGATTGGCTAAGGATGTCGTTAACGAACTTTGTTTCCCAATCGCTTAAGTCTCGTGTGCCGACTAGACCAGATAGCTGTTTGATCATGCTGGAGATAGAGGTCAGCATTTTTATTCGGTGACCTCGATTGCGTTAGGTTTTATTTTCTTTGGTCTGCTTCTGCGCTTGGAATTGGACGGTGGTTCATCAACTGGCTCTGGCAATGTTTCGTCGCGAAGCAATGCAGTGTCTATCTGGTACAACTGGGCAAGGGTGGTGAGGTAGGGCGGGACTTTATCAAGCGTGTGCTCGAAAACCATTAACTCGCCACATACCGTGAGGTAGAGAATAACGTCAATGAACTGCCGGTCTGTTAACGCAGTAATGCGTTCAAGTAAGAGCTGCTGGTTTTCTTCTTCGTAAATGTTTTCAAGTAAAGATGGCAGGCATCCGATTCTGTCGGCAATTTCTTGAAGGGCATTGGCTTGATAAAAATCAAAATGTACGAGCTGCTCTAAAAGCACTAGGTTGTAAGCCTGGCGGGAAAGCACACCATCCATTGCTTCATTGATGGCCAATAGCAACTTTGCACGGAACTGCATTTCTTTCGGTATTCGCGTGAGTAAATTTTCTTGTTCGATACGTTTTTCTTCTGCTTCTAAAGTGTCACCATCGCCGAAGTTCATTGCGTTGGGCTCTTGGGCATTTTCGCTTTTTATTTTTGTCTCAACGCGATCAACGCTGATTAACTCAATCGCTGCACCGGACTGCGGATCCTGCAGGATGGCGTCCGCTTTTATTTTCTTTCCTAAAATCTCGCGGGGTGTCCGGCCCTCGTCATCATTGGGTAGCGGCGTGTCGAGTTGCACAAACTCTTCACTATCGAGCCTATTTAGGAATGAGTGCGGCTTTATTTTCTTGGCCTCATTACCCTCGATAATACGAATACCTTTTTTCTCAGCGGTGACCTTTACTATTTCCCAGTGTGCAGATTTCTTTGATGCGAAGCAGGGCGGATCGATACAAACATCGGCGCTACTGACATCGCTAAATAAATCTATTTGATTGCCAGTACGTTTTAAGCACTTGGTGCAAGATCCGGCCTCTGGTACCAGCTTTTCGGAAGTCGTATCGAAAATCGCGTCCTCCAGCCTCAGCATGTAGTGCTTTTGAATGTGATCCTGGGCTTCCCGATATGTCATCGGTTCCACGTCTTTCTCGTTGGCAAAGGTAATATCCGCGAGTGCTTTTGCTTGTAGGTCGCCATTAGGAATGCGGGCAATAAGCAATGCTGTGGAGGTATTTAACTTACCCGCATAAAACGCGTCACGTGCAGCCGGGCAGAGCGCTAATAATTTGATGCGGGTGTATATGTAGGTTTTGCCTTTGCCTACCTTTGCGGCCATGTCTTCTGCAGCTACACCGTATTGATGCATCAAGCGTTCGTAACCTTCAGCTTCTTCAAGCGGATGCACATCTTCACGCTGCAAATTTTCAATAACCTGTATTTCCAATACCTCGCGATCGTTTAGATTCCGAATGATCGCGGGCATTGCTTCAATCCCTGCAGCAGTAGCGGCACGCCAGCGTCGCTCGCCAAATACCAATTCATATTTACCGTACTCCGCGTTTAAGCGATTTAAAGTTGCGGTTGCTTCCTCAAGATTGTTATGCGTGCTGAGTGTTAAATCGCTTTTATTAACAACCGACCAAGAATAAATAAAATCAGAATCGCTTTCTTCAGTAATGCGATAGCCTTCGATTGGTCGCACCATAATTGGCTCTAGCACGCCGTGGAGTCTGACGCTTTCAGTGAGCTCTTTTAGAGCCGCTTCATTGATTCGTTTGCGAGGATTTGATGGAGACGGCGTAATATTCGCCACGGGAATTGTTCGAAACTCCAGCGTTAAGGTAGTCGTTAATTCTTCGTAGGGAATGTCATCCTCAATTACATCTGTGCTGAAACCGATCATTTAGAAATACCTTTTTGTTTCATGAAACGTTCGTGGACATACATACTGGCGACAATGCCAAACGGCCCACCGCTTAGATAAGCGATGATTTCAAGCCAGTCAGCATTTGGACCAAGCTTGAGCGCGACCATGTGCATTGAACCAATAAGAAAAGAAGTTAAGAACGCGGCTTTTTTATGGCCGCGATTTACGTTGAGCGACTGAAATCCCAAACCAAAGACTAGGGCGAAGGTCGAGACAAGCAAAATAAGTGCATTCATTTGCGCTTACCGTTGAATATCGTTTGTTTTGGAAAATGACATTTGCTGCGAGCTGCTGCGTACTGAATATTTATCTCCAACTGACGAAGATAAAGTTCTTGGTCTCTGTAATGCGTTATCTCATCTTGCAGCCAATTGATATGTCTAATGCGGTCGGCAATTATTCGCTGAAGGTGCTTCTGCCGCCGTCTAATGACAAAAAGCTGAAACGCACGCTTGATAGCGTGAATTGAGATTTGTTGTTTTTCGTTAATTGCAGTGTGTCGGTCAATTAGGTCGCCAATTTCGACAAGATTTTTAGGCACGGTGCACCTCGTCCTCGCTTGATGCGGAATCGATTGCAGTTGGGACGTCGGAGCGGCAAATTAGAGCTCGAAGGTTTCGATTAAGCTCACGTGTGGTGATTATGTAATTCAGTAATGCGCATACTAGTATGCCGTGTGCATCACTCGAGCGTTGGGAAGGAATCGGGTGCTCAGCATTGCGGCAATTCAGTTCATCATATAAAGCGTTGGTTATGCCTGTTAGCTGAACCAATTGCTCAATTGATGAGTTGAGAGTACTACGCTCTGCTACGCAGAGATTGCCGATATGATCCGGGGCTAGTGCGCTGGTCGCATTCGCGTTCCCAGCTACATCGTCAAGAATATCCAAGCAACCTTGTGCCATATCAACGATTGTATTTAGCATTCCCGGCCCGATTTCACCGGCGGCTTTATTTAGACTAGCTATTTTTTGCGTAAGCCTAACCAATGCTGAGTATTCAGCATTCGATAGGAGTACGTTTCTCTCTTTAATAAGCATGTGATTTCCCCAGTGAGTGTGGATTTGATTCATGCTGATGCCGGCAAGCACATTTAAATATTACGAATTGTAATTTATTATGTCAATACGATTTGTAATATTTATGGCAATAAAAAACCCGCCGAAGCGGGTTTGGGCTTTCTAGACGGCTGCTAGGTTTACGTCTGTCTTTTAGCTTTAAGAGCCTTAGCCTTAGGCTTGGTGTTTCTCGGTTTGGCCTGTTTTTTCGCATCCCGTTGATCGTTTGCTTTGGCCTCTATTGAGGGAGGCGACACATTTCGTTCTGCCTTCTCCAAGTTTAAGAAGTTGACCGTAGGAAGTAATAACGGTCCAGATTTAAATCTGCTAGTTATTGACAATATGTGTTCCCTTAACGCGCCATACAAAAGAGCTGCTCCATTCTTTACTACAAGTGGTTCCTGTTTTTCTAACGGTATCTTAGAATCGACAATTTCAAACAGCCCAATTGCACCAATGGAAAAAGTGTAAGGGAATTTATTTTTTTCGGATGGGGCGCATGTTAATTCGAGTTGAATAGCAAATTTTTGCTCGTTCTCAGAATCCTTTGCCGTGCCGACTCGTACGTTTGATTTGAATTCCGCATGCTCGAAACTTGGGTACATTGAGCCGTCATTTGGTTTATATGGCTCAGGCTCTATAGATACCTCGGTTAACCAATAATGTGCAAGATTAAAAGGCGATTGCTGCATTGTAGTCCTCCATGTTTGCTGCCGCCGCACTCGTTGGATCCTTATAAAACCATTTCTCCGAGTCTTCTATGTCAGAAGAAGGTGACGTCTTTTTAAGGGTTGCATAGATCTCTTTAACCGTAGAGTCAATAGAAGCAGCTAATGAAACTAAAAGCTCGCTTTCATTAAACTGAGCCGATTTAGAGACGTAACGTGGGCGAGGTACTACATCGAAATCGTAATCAATAGCCTGCAGAATTGTAAAAATCGTCCGTAGAGTTAGATTCTCTTTACCGCTGAATACTTTGCTTACTTGGCTTGCATTCCAATTTAATGCGCGGGCTAGATCGGCACGCGTCTTGCCAGACCGTAATACCAACGTCAACAAATCGGTGGCAACCTCATTTAATTTTTCTTCCAGTAAAAATTCCGGGTCCTTACTTACCTCTGCCCAAAAGTCAGCAAGACCGTTTTCATGAGCCAAGTCTTTACTAGAATTTGATGTGCTCATTTAAGTTTCCTCATCGATAATAGTTAGATCGTTTGATGCTTCAGCGTCGACAAAAGCGATTATTGCTTTCTCAATGTTGTTCTTCTCTGCTTTAGATAGCTTGTCCTTCCGCTTTACTATTGCGTTTGTAAGAAGAATCAACCGATTATTCCCATAGTAAAATATAAGTCGCGCGGTCCCGTGCCTAATTCGCCAAGCTACTCTTTTCTTTCCGCCATATTCAAAATCATGAGTCTCATGGCATTCTTTTTCATCGTAGGATGTCGTGAGACTCTTTCCAATCGCTGCTACCTTTACGAATTTTTGTAGGCCTAGCACCGCCTGTTTTTTAGCTTCGATATCTCTCCACTTTACAATTTCATCCAATAAAGTGCGCTCTCTGCCATCGACATATGAACTGACTAGATATACAGAAAATGCACAATGTTCTCTAAAAGGCTCACCTTTATACCTTTCCGGATCAGTAACCATACGCATTTTCAGCTGCCTTAGTTTCATCGGTATGTTAACTTATAAGTTAAGTATAGGATGTGTGAAAATTCTCAATAGGTCAAGCATGAATATATTTTTACTTCTTCTCTAACATTTATCATAACGTCGTTCGGCATGCTCTTTATCTAAAATGATTTAACGAATCAATCTGTTATTTGAAAATTATAGTTTCTTTAAGAGAGGGTAAGATCACCGATAAGCCTGGAAATATATCGAGAGGTCACAGCGTCTAACAAATAGGTCAGGCAGCTAGATTGATGATAGCGTCAATGGCTTTTTTTTCAGCGCCATGTTTTAGAACGTACTCATAAAGGACGAGTATCAACTCCGCCTTTTTTGGTGGGCTGAGTTGTTTATTATGGCCCTGAAGCCATTCTTCAACTCCCTCAATTACGTAACGAAGAACATCGAACCTAAGAACAATTCCTCTGGTGTCTGCTACGTAACCGGCACTTGGCTCGCGAATCCCCAGCGAGGAATTATCTCCTCTACCGTCCCCTGTTGTGTATTCGGAAGAGGTAAGTTGTTCTCCGTGAGTCAGCCATACTCGGGATACGCCTATCGCGTCGGCAAACTGATTGAGTTCCTCGAGCGTAATATCACGTCTGCCGTTTAATTTCGCACTCACAGTAGGCTGGGCCATTGTTACTCGCTCGGCCAGCTCTTCCTGTGTAATGCCCTTTTTTTGCATTGCCGATTTTGCACGGCTTCTCCAGTTTTCCATTTGTGGATTATTACAGGATGTAATTTTAGTCGGAATTGACAATTCGTAATAATCTTCTTGCGTTTAATAATTACGAAGTGTAATAATGGTCGAAATAAATGTTTCTCATACGCACAAATGGATCTGAAAACCTTTTTAGAGAATCCACAGCATAAGCAAAGCGATCTAGCGAAAAAAATTCGCGTCTCGCAGGGGTTGATCTCGCATTGGGTTAATGGAAGTCGTCGTGTACCTGCAGAGCGAGCGATCGCCATTGAACAAGCAACTGCGGGCCAAGTCACTCGTTATGACCTTCGGCCCGACCTATTTGGCCATCTTCCAAAGTTTGGTCGTCGCAAGGACGATCCACCAGTTATTCCTACTTCAAATCCAGAGGCAGCATAACAGTGTGCTACTTCTTTAATGCTTTGTGCTCTCTTTTGCGGCGCGCGCTGACAACAAATCGATGCAATGCTGCAGTAATTGGTCTAGAAGAGGGTGCGGTTCGCGCCTGGTTCCAAGCTTTACCGCGTTCTGGCGATGTTGAAGTGCAGCGCTGGCTTCTCCGGGCGGTGCAGCAACATTCGGCACAATGGCATTCATCTGAGTCCCTATTTCAATCAGGTTGGCGAACATCTGTTTTAGCCACATTGAATTTTGAACTGCATGCTCGATGGATTCCTGAGCTTGCGGATCTTGATTATTTTCGTTCATAGGGCCCCTTTCTAATGAGTAAATTGTTTTTTAGAGCCCTCGATTTTCTCATGAGTGCCTGTCCCGCACCTAATACCGGATAGCGGCATAAAAAAATAGAAGTTTGTGGGTTGCCAGTTCGTATTTAACGAGGGATGGCGGCGATGATCAAACGGCAATCGAGAGACCTTCTCTTTCGTAAAAATTAAGTGAAGAGCGAATGGCGAAGAAGCCAGGGACTAACACACGCATAGATTTTGACGCAGTCAATAAAGCTGCACTTTCCCGTCTTGAAGATTTGTTGGAGCAGTGGTTACCAGGTGGCCGCTTTGACGGTAAAGAGTATGTAGCACTAAATCCCACGCGTGCCGATCGTAATCTTGGCAGCTTTCGGATTCATCGAAGCAAGTGTTTATGGAAAGATTTTGCTAGTAACGATGCTGGTGGCGATCCGATCAGCTTGTACGCTTATATTTTCTTTCTTTCTCAAATTGAAGCGGCTCGTGAACTAGGTCAAGCCCTCGGCATTATTCCAATTGACGAAGGCGTGTCGCTTCCTGCACGCGCAGCGGTTCCTCCGCCAGCGTCACCCGATACACAAAAGAAACGTAAGCGCGTTGACGATAGCGAATGGATGCCGATTGTTCCTGCGCCTAAAGCGGCGCCATCCAATGCGTTACGGCATTTTCATTATGGTGATCCGCTGGCAGTGTGGGAATACACCACTCTTGCTGGCGAGTTGGTCGGTTATGTCCGGCGGTTTCAGCGCTCTAATGGCGATAAAGAAACGATTCCGCTTTCATTTTGTAAAGACAAAAATGGCGTTGGCATGTGGCGCGATCGCGCATTTGCTGAGCCGCGGCCGTTGTATGGATTGAAACGTTTAGCGGCTGCACAAGTCGGCACGCCGATTTTAATCGTGGAAGGTGAGAAGTGCGCCGATGCTGGAGACAAAGCGCAGAGTGAATTTGTTTTGCTCAGTTGGGCAGGTGGTAGCAATGCAGTACTGAAAACAGATTGGTCACCACTTGCAGGGCGCAAGGTGTTCTTATGGCCGGACTGCGATGCCCAGCGCGAAAAATTAACCAAAGCAGAAAAAGAAGCCGGTGTTGATCCCGCAACAAAGCCGTTGTTACCAGAAACGGAGCAGCCAGGCGTCGCGGCAATGGAACAAATCGCGCAAATTCTTCTCGCGCTAGGTTGCGATGTACACATTGTGAAAATTCCAGCACCTGGAGAGAAACCGAGCGGTTGGGACATTGCGGATGCCATCGCAGAAGGTTGGACATCCGGTGCAATAGTCGATTTTATTAGCTCTAATTTACGCTTACCCACGCTTGTTGCTGGTAAGCCTTCAAAACGGCGTTCTACCCCAAACAAAGCTATCGCTGTAACCGACGATAACCCACCAGATAACGCACCAGATAACGCACCAGAGAATCGTGAATTGCGATGGGAAGCGGATTTATTGAGGCATCCGGAAACAGGAAAGATTTTGCCGACGCTGGGCAATGTGGTGCGCATTCTCACAAACGCGAAGCTGTGGAAAGGGTTGATCGCCTTCAATGATTTCAATGGTCGAACGGCAAAGCTGCGGCCGCCGCCGTTTGAGCATAAAAAAGTTGGCGAGTGGAGCGATACCGACGATATTTTGTTGATGTTATGGCTCGAACGTAGCTACGGAATTCTCGCGAATAAATCGCTCGTGATTGACGCGGTTGTCGCGGCTGGCGAGGCAAATGTGGTGGATCCACTGAAAGAGTTTTTCACCACGATTAAATGGGATGGCGTACCACGTTTGCGTTCTTGGTTAATTGATTACTTCGGCGCGCGCATGTACTTCGACAGCTCTGAAAAATATCTCGCGGCAGCCGGTACAAAGTGGCTAATCGGCGCGGTCGCACGTGTGCTGGAGCCTGGTTGCAAGATGGACAACGTTTTAATTCTGGATGGTCCGCAAGGTTTGAAGAAATCCACGGCGTTCGAAGTGTTAGCCGGCGAGGAGTACTTCACTGATGCAGCATTCAAGATCGGCGATAAAGAAGGCTTTGACATCATTCGCGGCAAGTTGATTGTAGAGCTTGCGGAGCTGGATTCTTTTTACAAAGCTGAAGATACAGCAGCGAAGCGATTTTTTTCGACTAAGACGGATCGCTATCGCATGTGGTATGGCAAGCGTTCAATGGATATCGCGAGGCGTTGCGTGTTTGGCGGCACAGTAAATGGCCCTAATTATTTGCGGGATCCAACCGGTAATCGTCGGTATTGGCCGGTGTCTTGCCGAAAAATCGATATCGCCGGTTTAAGAGAGATGCGTGAGCAGCTATGGGCTGAGGCAGTCGCCTTATATCGCGCTGGCGTTCCGTGGTGGATTAAGGAAGAAGAGGTGCCTATGTTCGATGAAGAGCAAGGTGAGCGGTATGAAGGCGACGCCTACGAAGATGTAGTCGTAAATTACATCGGCGGGCGTACGTCGACGAGCATTGTGGAAATTTTAGACGAGTGCTTAAAGCTCGATAAAAGCAAATGGACGCGGCAGGAACAGAAGCGAATTGTCGCGGTGTTACAAAGGCAGGGGTTTGAACGCTATCGATTGTCGGCAGATCCAACCGGTCATCGCCCTTGGGGTTATCGCAAGATCGAGCAGAAAGCTATTACCACGACTGAACAACGTGAACCAGGAGAAGATCGTGAAGAGTTCTAACGCTTTCATGTCCCATCGTCCTATCCGATTTTTGGAACGGGACACGAACGGGACACCTATGAAAAACGGTGTTTTGTCCCATTGTCCCATTGGTTTTGTATTTTCTCCCGCGCGCGCATACACAGGCGCGCACCCGCGCGTGCGCCCACGCGCGTACGCGTGTATTTCTATTTTTAATGGGACAGATGGGACATTGGGACAAACAAGGAAACGGTGATGAAAGAAACGGCCACTATGCCGCGAGGTTTTGGTGCTGCTTTTAAGGCCGTTTGTTTGTTTTATCAATGTAGTGAGGAAGAGATCGAATTAATGCGGCAATGCGTGCGCGAACATCCAGCCGATGCAGCGCAGTGTTATGCGGCGTTGGGATTGGAAATCGAAGCAATTTGTGGGAGGCAGGAAACGGGGTACGTAGTGAGTGCGGCAGATATGGTGATCGAGCCGAATAAAGGCAAATAGGAGGGCTGCAAGATGGATCACGGTGACAAATTTAAATTGCAATTCAGAGAAGCATGCAAACAACAACCAACAGTATTTGAGAAGCGACTACAAAATTGGGTTCGCTGGTGTACCGCGCGTGGTGCAGGTGGAGGGCAATGCGGGAGTATTGAGGGACGTTATCGCCCACCGGCACAAGGTTTATTCAATCCGCAATCTGTACCGATACCAGTCGATATCAAAGATGCAATATTGATGAACAATGCATTTTTAAAATTGCCGCCAAAGTATCAGGCGTTGGTAAAGGCCTGGCATGTCAATGAAGAACATCCCGGTGCAATCGCTCGTGCAGTAGGTTGCCAATTCATTCACGTAAAAGGATTAGTACGCATGGCTGAAAAAATGTTGCAAAACATATTGCGTTTTATGGAACGACATGATTAAACTATCTACACAATTTAACCACGCTCATGCGGAAGAGGCCCTTGTTGGAGGCCTCCGCGCGAGTAACCAAAACCCGGAACCGTAAGGTCGCCGGGTTTTTTATTGCCTGTCTCAATGTGATTACGATTAGAGTCAAACATGACATTCACAATGCACTGCGTGAGTTGGAGCGTATAGCGCATGACCAAATTCCTTATGCGTCGGCTCTATCGTTAACAAAGACTGCGCAATTTGTTCGTGATGATCTAAAGAAAGAAATTCGGCGAGTGTTTGATAGGCCAACGCCGTATACGTTGAATAGTTTGTATATCAAACCTGCAACGAAAAAGACTTTGCTGGCCAAAGTGTGGTTGAAAGATGACACGAGTAAAGGAATGCCTGCTGAAAAATATCTTGGTCCTCAGATATTCAGTGGAGCAAGGCAACTAAAGCGATTCGAGCTCAGCTTGCAGCGTGTTGGATTGCTACCGAAAGATATGTTCGCAGTGCCAGGTTCAGGCGCGGAACTGGATAACTACGGCAATATGCGGCGCGGTCAGATTACTAAAATATTGTCGGCACTAAAGGCAACAAGCGATACCACCCAACATCGAACAGCAACATCGGCAAAACGCAAGAAGCGTAAAGCGGAGTACTTTGTCGGTCAGCCTGGACGAGCGCCGCTTGGTATTTGGCAACGATTTCAATTTGTGTTTGGCAGTTCAGTGAAGCCAATCGTTATCTTTACGAAGAAGCCGGTATACAACAAGCGCTTGGCATTCTTTGACGTGGCAGAAAAGACGATCAATAAACATTTTGCTGAACAGTTTAAGATTGCCGCCGTACAAGCGATGGCGTCACAACGATGACGGGTCCTTCCAGGGAGGTCGGCTCACGGGTAATTCGATCCGTGATGGGCGCGTTGTTACAAAGTTTTGAATTGGGTAGTCGGTTAGGGTAGTCAGCTAAGTAGTCAGGTAGTCAATCATGGGTGAGTTGCTAGGCTATCGGGCATATGCGCGGCATCGCAAGGTAACGCTTGGGGCTGTACAAAAAGCCATTAAGGCGGGGCGGATCCAGCCAATACAAAGAGATGGAAAATTTCTCATCGATCGTGAGCAAGCCGATCGCGATTGGACTCAGAAAACAGATCTCGCAAAACGATCATTGATTCACTCAGCTGGACCGGATATTACCTCGGCATCATCGGACCTTGATCTGGAAGATGATGATTTTGACAATATCGAAAATCCGCCTAACGGCGATAAAAGACTAGCGAGTGATGAAACCAGCGATGAATATCGATCGTCGCGAGCGGCACGGGAAAAAATTCGTGTTGATCGAGAAATGCTCGAGCTCGATCAATTGCGTGGAAAGCTGGTCAATGTAGAGGAAGCGAAACGAACGGCATTTACTGCTTTCCGGATGTTGCGGGATGCGATTCTCAATGTTCCGCCACGAGTCAAAGATCTGTGTGCTGCAGAAACGGACGCAATGCGAATCGAGCAGCTTTTAGAAACCGAACTTACCGCGGCACTAGGGGCATTTAAGGCCGATAGCGTACTGAGAGACGTAGAGGAAGACGACGACCAGGAATTTTAATGGCAGCAATTCAGGCATTCGTTAAATCGATTGAAGAGGCGATAAAGCCGGACCGCAAATCAACGATTAGCGAATGGGCGCAAGAGAACCGCATTCTGCCAATTGATACGCCTGAGCCTGGTCCATGGCGAAATTCACGAACGCCTTATTTGGTGGATATACAGGACACGATGTCGCCGGGATCTGGATACATTGAGGGCTGGGTAAAGAAAGGCCATCAGCTGGGTGGTTCTTCGGTCGGTGAAAATTTTATCGGTCACGCAATTTGCGAGGCAGCTGGTTCATTGCTAGTGGTTTTCCCGACGCTTGATGATGCGGAGAAATGGGAATTATCGCGCTTTGAACCGATGCGTAAGGCGACGCCAGCGCTGCGTAAACGGATCCGTCCATCGCATGTCAAGGGATCCGATAACACAAAGAAACGGAAGCGCTATCCGGGCGGCTTTATGCAACTAATCGGATCCAACCGCGCCGGTGCCGCTGAAAACCAGAGCCGCAGCGACGAGCTTGTCGTCTCCGCCCTGAGCGAGCTTTCATCCAGGCTGGAAGGCCTGACCGCGAAGCTCAACGGCCGTGTGCCGGCGAACTAAGACCGTCTCACGCCGGTGTTCAGCGTCGCTGAAAGC